>OZ026630.1:70416259-70607259 GCA_964020975.1 Hermodice carunculata | reverse complement strand
TCTCCAAGATATGTGGGCCATACAGCAGAACATATGCACAGTGCCAGTCTCCTGAAAAGAAGAACAGAGAGCATATCAGTTTGTTCCAGTTCCTCAAGCTTTTTAGAACCATACCTACCAGATGAACTTAATGGTCTGCATTCAAAATGCTGCAAACTTCATGAAGCTAACCAACTAGATAGGAATATTGCCATAAATAAATTATGTGCCAAAAAAAAAAAAAAAATAAATAAATAAATAAAAATAAAATAAATACAGTGGTCCCCCTGTAATAATGCCCTCTCACCAGAGGCCACCCCTCTTGAAAGACCAGCATTCTTGTGCAAAAAGTATGGTATTTCCATAATATTCTCCCCCTCAAGAGAAACCACCCTTCTTATAAGGCCAATTTTTGGCTGCATTTGGGGTGGCCTTATAAGAGGGTGATCACTGTAACATAAAAACTCACAGATGATATTCCACTAGGGTGAAGGAGGACAATGCATAATTATTTCTCGTCAACAGACTTGTGTTTATAACCCACATAAGTGGTGGCTTCTTTCTTTTTTTATTTTCAGTAACATATGCCTACACTTTGCTTTATTGAATGCAACTACATGTATTCTAACGTGAATAACAAAATTTATGACAGTGCTTGCAAATTGTAAGCCTTAGTTAGGGGGCAAAGGTTGTCAAACAACCACGACTGGTTAGTAGGAAAAATATGGGGTCCCTGCCTCATATCATACTTAGGCTGGCTTTTAAAACATACTACCAAATCTAGGTTTCGTGTGAAAAGTATGACTAACTCAGTCATTCTATGAAGAGCAAGTGTTTCACCTCTGTGTGCCAAATGTGATGAAACGGCACTTTATTTGAGTACTGCAAAAAAGTACCATGCTTTAACCCTTTCCCCCTTAAACTGACCAAAACTGGCTGGTGGTCAAATGTCGTCTGCTTCAGTGTTTTCAACTAATTTCAGCAGTAATGAAAAACAATTTTGACTGAGAATTGTACGAGCCCTATCAAGATCACATGCCCCAGGTCAACAACTTCCCTTGGGGCACTTAGTGCCCAACTCATGTGAAGGAAAGTTGTTGACTCAAGTGTCAATTCAAGGGGGGAAGGGTTAATGTTTTCATGAGGCCTACAATACCAGAATTTTGAAGAAAAAAGAAGTTTTAAAATGATCAAATCTTGTGCAAGAACTGTTTATAGCTGTGAGTTTCATGTACATGTACTTTCATGTGGCCCCTTAGTGACAACCAACATGGTCACAACATATCAGGGCACCTTCTTCCACCATGTCTTCCTCCCATGAATAACTGACAGCTTGCTCCATTATTTTACTTACACCACAAGGAACTGATTCAGTGGCTCCCAGATTAGTCCTTCCTGTTGTCAACATGCCATAGTATCTCAGAAACTTGTTACAACCCCGTTTCACTTACCTCCTCCTGATAACTTGAGTACATCCTCACTGGTGACAGGATTCACATTGTCATCATCAAACATTATCCATTCATCTGTTAACACAAAAGTTACATTGATCTTTATCAGTCCATTCAGATTTCCTCAGAAACAGACAGACAAGGCAAGTCAGAAGCACTAGCAGTGCTCAAAAATATGTATAGCCTTCTGAACATGGACAAGTGAAATTCCAATGAAAACAAAAAAAGGTTTAAAAGCACTTGCCCTGAGAACAACCAAAATTGTTTATCTTCAAAACAATATTTAAATGGATGAAAGATTGAGTTACGGCAAGTATCATATTAGTTCTGGCCTACTTTTTCAAACACATTTGGTCAGTGCTCAGGGAAATACTTACTCAGGCTCATCCTTCTGCAGTTCTAATTAGCTCATGGATGAGTGAATGGCCAATCAGCAACAAGAAAACAGGGCTCAGTGAGCAATTACCTGATTACTCAAGTTTTGGAAAAACCAGGCCATGAGAACTAGAGTAGAAATAAAAAATCTTGTGTGCCTTGAATAGTAACACACAGGGGTTACATTAAGGATTTTTCAGTGTGGGTCCGTTGGACCCATCTTTTTTTCTTTTCCAGGAAAAACAGTGAGTCCATGGACTGAATCAATGGGTCCAGTCTGAACTTGTGCAAACTAGACTTCATTTTGTGTGATTTGATTGATTTTATTTGGTATAATCAACATACAGTGATACGCGAGTTTATTAAAAATGTTAAAAAGATAAAACATGCAGGTAACTTAAGCCTAGAAACAAACATAACATATGGTCTATATGCTAATGCACGCAAATCATAATTATAATTAAGATTGAATAAAAAGTTACCAATGTGCCGGTGTAAAAGAGTTTAATTACGAAAAGTTTGTTGATGGTACCAAGGTCAAGGATGGATTCAGTCTACCCAGGGAACTGCTATTAAGACTAAGTCTATAACACGTCCCTAGAGTACCAAAATATGGTTTGTGAAGTGGTCTTAACCCCTAGCACACTGCCACTGTGCCAGTATCTTATATCGCACACCGTGTGCCATCGGGCAGTTTTTTACTCTCTTGCACCACAAGCGGCATGCATATTGAACACGCCTGGGCTCTGTTATTTTAACGATTCATTCCATGTGATGAAATGGTCTGAAATTACATGATTTATATTTCTGTGCACTTTCTATTCCAATTTACCTGAAAAATTTGATGCCGTAGGAGGTGTAAAAAGTCTCATCTTAAGTGCGGTCACTTTTTCTACTAAGCAACACGGTACAGGCCGTGCAACACAACATAAGCGAGTGTACACAGCCTGGGACAGGCATGGTTTTCTGCTATGTTGTACGTATATTTTTTTCGGACTGCGATCGTGAATTTCATTCCTCTCATGTTCTGTCATACAGATTTGTTCCATTCGAACAATTTAATAAAATCAAAACAACAAAATTTTGTTAAAAATCACCAACGACGACGTCACGCACAGGAGACAGCAATCAACAACATATGATCACATCGTGTTTACAGAAATCTTCGCTTCGGCCAAGTGTGACCGTGGGGGAACTAATCTGCATATATTCCTTGCCTTCCGTTAGGAATTTTCATTCGTGCCTTTATCTGTATCTAGATTTGTTCGATGGTAGTCTTTTTAGTGAAAATACGATGTGAAAATTAAACATCTTGGTCCAATAATCTTCACTTTAATACGACTTATTCCTCCCCAACATTGCGGACATGAGACGGGCATGTGTATGGGCAACAAAGAGTTTGATTGGACAGTGAGCGGCACGTGATCAAATCCACCCACTGAGGAACCTGGAAATGCTCTCAGCACATTTATAATGAGGTGAAATGACATAAATTTTTGCAGGAATACCCCAGGAATATCTTTACTCAGCAAATAAGAGAGTTTGTTACATACAAAGACGAACATCAGAGGATTCCACCAGTATAAAGCATATTAATCATGGTTATGGTGGATCATGCAAAACATCGCGACCGCCAAGGTGCAAAGTTATTAAGTTTGGGGCAATATTTGCAGTTGTATTATTCAAAATGCATTGCGTTCTTTGTGCGTGCGTCCACAGAGACACAAAATGACAATGTTTTATTGATTTCCAGGCATCTTTTCTTCATTTTTTGCGTCTATGACGCAGGACGCACGCTTAATTTGACCCCTGAACACATGTACCTGATATTGCAAAATATTATTGATGTGAATGTGTTGCAATATCAACAGTTTGCTTGGTCCTGATTCTAACATATTTTCTAGACGAAACTCATTTTCTGAAAGATTGTTGATCCAGTTATCATCATGAAGGTGGGACATAGTTATTTGATTTACTTTGGATAGGAATTCAGATTAGCATTGAACTTATCATTTATTAAAGGTGCACAGTATATAGTCTAGTATGCAAGAAGAAAAAATCTGTTTCACAGGTTGAACTGAAACAATTCTGTTTGTAAATGGTAGCAGATTGTTCACATTATGTCGATGTCTCATGCAAATTAAATATGCAATCAAGACTCACCCGCTTTCCGGCGTACCCAGGCCACGTAATGTCCACTGGAACTGGAGCGGCCCTTGTGAGTGAGTACAGCCTGCAGTGTGTAGTAACCACTGTTGTTGGAGCCAACATCTGTGTGCAGCAGCAATGCATTATGTAAATATTTTATGTTTTCTGCTCCCATGGAAACATTTTAAGATGTACAAATGGAAATATTAATTCTTTAAAAGAAACTTTTTTTTTTTTTTTTTTTTTCCTTGAGCTATGTGCAATCTGACTATTTTTTTTGATGTTTAGGCCAAATACTATGCAACATTGAAAGTAAGTTTCTAAGATTTCAGTTTTGAGCCACTGTATTATTCCCTTTCCTATTTCTCGATTTCCTGTTTTCAAAACTTTTCTTCTCAGCTGAAGTATATGTATTCTGCGTTATTCCCAAACAAACCCCAGATGAAAAATCAGCCGAAATGTGTTGTGCTTAGGGCAGTATAATTTGAACACCTATCATAATAAAGAGAAGAAAGCCGGATGTTATACAAGATCTAAGCACTTTGGACATTCTGAAATGCATACATCTATTTTACCAGAGATTTTAATAAGGGGTTATGCATTAATGTATATGCTTTTTCTTACCTTCTGGAAATTCGTACGGTTCTCGTCTTATCTTTTTTTCCTTCTTATCTTGTGTAATCATTTGATTCTTCTTAGGTCCTTCTTTGGCCTGTTAAATATATACCTCATCAGTCTCGTTTAATAAAATAAACACAATGGACCCACTGAATTACATTTCAGCAAGTGATTACTCATCCAAGCATGAAACAATATCTCATGACTGCTGTCATGTTTTAGAAGAAAATTCCGTATCCTGTACTCATACAAGACAGAAATCAATGAGCTAAGTTGTCAGTTATACAATCTACAAAATGCAACGTGTAACAAATAGTACTGGCTAATTGAAACCCCCCACACACACACACACTCACACACAATTAATTAAGTAATTAATAATTACTATTCAAATTTGTATATTTCATTTGTTGCAGCTTATTTCCCATGGAAAATGTAATATGCTGTACTCAATGACAAAGACCAGTAAGTTGCATTATCAGCCACTGGGACATTGTCCATGTTATGGGTTAAACAAACGAAGTTAAAAAATTGAAACCTGGCTTAAAGTAAAATACATGTAATAACTACATCACATTAATCAAAATTATATTTGACACTAGTTATTATGATTAAACATAATAATGATGTCCTACTACAAATGTTTTAATTTAAAATATCGTTTGTAGTCATTAACTATGTATAAAATACAACACCATTAAGTATACCCATATGTACCTTCAGGTATATATACTGATGTGTCCCTGGCAATATATGTGTTGTAAGAAAGGAGAGACGGTTAGCACTCCCCTTGACAAGGACGGAAGAGACCTTCATGGTCTTATAACACATGTAAGGCAATCATCTCCTACTTCGAGGTGGCACTTATTTTTCCATTCACATAATAGCTTTCTTTCAATTTAAAAAATTGGTTCTTCATTCATAAATAATTCCTTCCTCTTTCATACATTCTTCTGTGCAAGTGTTTTTTAACATGCTGATGTTTGAATGTAATGACTCTTGTTTGCTTTTGATGCTATATTTTAGGAGAACAACTGAAAGATAATTGACCATATAAATTTGTAGGATCAGCAAAAATTTTTTTTTTCATTTCCCTCTTCTTTTTTTACAACTAAGAAAGCTTAAAATGAGATACCACTGTTTTATATTTTTTCAATTTTTCAATTACTCTTTTTAAATACAAATGAAGATACCAGTTTAAACAATTCTAAATGTGGATTACATAGGTTTTTAAAACAAAGTGTGCCCCTGAGCCAATATCTCAAAAAATCTTGACAGTGCTGCCACCTGTTTACAAATATTCACACTTCCTATAAATGTGTGTAATGATTAAAGCCACACATATTTTGTCAGTTTGATCCCATGCGTGACTGTATTTAAACTGTATACAATAGTAAAGAGTTAATTATTTTTATCATTATCATTAGTATGTTTTAAATGCATTAAATTAACACAAAACCTGATGAATTCTGACATTGTGTTCAGCTGTAGGTCTATATTTCCACATATGTGTGTGCATTCACTACTTTGGTTACGACTCAAATCAATCAATGTTAAAATGTGTTTTCCCTTTGTTTTTATTCAAGAGCTTTTGTGTCCTCTATCAAATAATAAATAACAAAAGGGCACATGAAAACCCATTCTACAGTAACCTAAAAATAACCCTCCAAAAACACGTCAGACCCTGAGCTGCACTTCCGCTACATCTTGAACTAAGAGCTAAGATAAGCAGAGAAAAGCTCATCTGACTTTGAGGTGAACAACAGAGGATGGACATCATTAAACCATTACTTGCCATAATGACTTAATTTCACTAAGACATACATTTTAGAGCTGAAACATGAATCTGTAGCTATTAAATAAAGTCAAAGAACAAAACTGTTACAAGCCAACCAGTCACTGCAGATCATGGTGACCAGACATTTGACCTTGTGACCTAGTTTACCACATATCATGCACTTTAAATTGCTTTATTTTCAAGTGTATAAATTTTCACAGTTTTTGTATTTTTGACATTTCACTGTAGTTTTAATTTCTCTGCTTTTGGACTTTGATTACTATTCAAACAATGTTAAACTACTATTTCACTGTGTCGTTATTTTCACGGTTTTGTGCCATCAGCAAAATAAGCGAAAATAAGAGTACAGCGAAATTAAAGCACTTTACAGTATGTGATTTCTTATTCATATTATGTCTTACAGAAAATTCAGTATCCTGTATCCATACAAGAGAGAAATCAATGAGCTAAGTTGTTAGTTATGAAACAGAGTCTACATCATGCAAGGTGTGACAAATAGTACTGGCCTACTGACCCCCCCCCCCCCCTCCAAATCACACACAATTAATTAAGTTATTAATAATTACTATTTCGATTTTATGTTTCATTTGTTGCAGCTTTTTTCCCATGGAAAATGTAATATGCTGTATTCAATGACAAAGACCAGCATGCTGAGTTATGAGCCACTGGGACATTGTCCATTTTACGGGTTTAATGAGCTAAGTTAAAAAAAAATACATGTGATAACTACATCACATTAATCAAAATTGTATTTGACACTAGTTATTATGATTAAACATAATATTGATGTCCTACCACAAATGTTTTAATTAAAAATATCGTTTGTAGTCATTAACTATGTATAAAATACAACACCATTAAATATACCAATATGTACCTTCAGGTATATAAGCTAATGTGCTCATGTCAATGCCTGTGTTGTAAGAAAGGAGAGACGGTTAGCACTCCCCTTGACAAGGACGGAAGAGACCTTCATGGTCTTATAACACATGTAAGGCAGTCATCTCCTACTTCGAGGTGGCACTTATTTTTCCATTTACAAAATAGCTTTCATTCAACTTTAAAAAACAGTTGTTCATTTGTAATTCCTTCCTCTTTCATAAATCATTCTGTACAAGTGTTTTTCAATATGCTAAGGTTTCATGTTTGAATGTAATGACTTGTTTGCTTTTGTTGCTATGTTTTAGGAGAGCAACTGAAAAATTAATTGAGCATATAAATTTGTAGGATCAGCAAAAATCAATATTTTCTTTTCCCTCTTCTTTTTTATTAGGCCTACTAAGTAAACTTAAAATGAGATAACACTGTTTTATATTTTTTTAATTCTTCATTAACTCTTATTAAATACAAATGATGATATCAGTTTAAACAATTCCAAATGTGGATTACATGGGTTCATAAAACAAAGTGTGCCCCTGAGCCAATGTCCCAAAAAATCTTGACAGTGCTGCCACCTGTTTACAAATATTCACGCTTCCTATTAATGCGTGTAATGATTGAAGCCACATAAGTTTTGTCAGTTGGATGCCATGCATGACTGTACTTGCACTGTATACAATAGTAAAGAGTTCATTATTTTCATTTTTATCATTATGTTTTTAATGCATTAAATACACACAAAACCTGACGAATTCTGACACTGTGTTCAGCTGTAGGTCCATATTTCCACATACATGTGTAGCATTCATTATTCTGGTTATAACTCCCTTCCATCAATGTTAAAATGTGTTTTCCCTTCGTTTTTAATTAAGAGCTGTTGTGTCCTCTATCAAATAATGAATAGCAAAAGGGCAACATGAAAACCTGTCCTATGCTGACCTAAAAATACCCCTCCAAAAAACAAGTCGGACCCTTAGCTGCACTTCAGCTACATCTTGAACTGAGAGCTAAGATACGCAGAGAAAAGCTTGTCTGACTTTGAGGTGAACAAAAAAAGATGGACATCATTGAACGATTACTTGCCACAATGACTTAATTTCACTAAAACATAAATTTTTGAGCTGAAACATGAATCTGTAAGATTTAAACTAAGTCAAAGAATAAAAGTGTTACAAGTCAACCAGTCATTGCAGATCACAGTAACCAGACACTTGACCTTGTGACCTAGTTTACCACATATGATGTGCTGTAAATTGCTTTATTTTCAAGTGTACAAATTTTCGCTGTTTTTGTATTTTTGACATTTCACTGTAGTTTTAATTTCTCTGTTTTTGGACTTAAAATACTATTCAAAAAATGTTTATCCACTATTTCCCTTTTTTTTTCACCATTTTGTGTCATCAGCGAAATAAGCGAAAATAAGAGTTCAGCAAAATTAAAGCAATTTACAGTATGTGACTCTTGTTTCACATGTACATGTATATGATAGTTAATGAAACAAAAGAACTGGGAAGTTATAGCCCAGAGATAAATAGTCCATAAATACAAAGCTGTGACACAGACACAACCTACTGACCTAGTTTTAACACCTGTCAAGTATTTTAGGCCTGATATATGTACATGTATAGTTTCATGACACAATGTCAAAGGACAAGAAAATTATAGCCTGGAGATGAATACTACATGCATATGTCACTGTAACTCAGATATTTGACCTAGTGTTAAGTCATGGCATTGGTTTTAGTATTGATGTGATAGAAACTAAAGAAAAATAAGTAACAGTGACATCTGTTAAATTAACAACCAGAAATGTCCTCAGTAATTCTGAATCAAACAGTGCAGGTGTTTCAGAGAAAATGGTTTTTGAAGATTTTCCCCTAAAATGACATTTTTTTCCCCCAAAATTATCAACTGTATTGAACAAACTTTGAAGAGAAATACATGCAGTACATCCTCATGGAGTCTGATGAAGATTCAGCAAACAGTTTTTCAAGGAGTGAAAACAACAGGACTGTGACTGACAGTCCTCTGCTCAGTTGACTTCAGATGCACAGACTGATGTGGTCTTATGACCTTTAGAATATCCAAAGAAAAGCATTCCATACAACAGTTTTGACAATATTGCAATACATGCACTGTACTGCTTCCATGTACTTGTACAGTGGTAGCATGTAATGACACACAGTTCTCAAGTTTGATATCCCATAACTTTGTCAAAAATTAACATAATCCCATCATTTTCACACACTTGCATCATCTTTAGTCAGTTTGTGTTATACAAATTGTTCTTATCTGCACCTGTACTATACAAATTTAGTAATTATGTTTTGTTAGACAGGTATTCTTCTTTCATAATAAGGCTCTGCATTTATAAACAAAACTTTGCGTATTTAGCTACTCAGAGAGAGACATGTACGGGTATACGCTCTGAAACATATTCTGAGTAGTTACCCAGTGAAGACCCTTTAATTTGTCTGGGCTAATATAGCCTAGGTCACAATTCTACAGAGGAATGTGTGCAATATGGACCATAGTACTTTCATATGTATATAGGTTAGACAGTGACAGGTCAGCTTATGGAGAGTAAAGAGTTCGGACTGGGGAATAGGGTAATGACTACTAGGAAGTGGTTCTGGACAAAAAGACACAAATACAATACATATGACGATATATCGATGGATCATCCCAGCCCTACAATATATGCACTGTACTGCCATGATTTTTTGCTCTGCTGGCTTGTCAGTCAGCACAGCAAAAAGTCACAGTGCCACCTGTGAAAAAAATAACACCTAGTGGTCCAGTTTTGAAGGAATTGGCCATGTAGCTTTGAAAAAGATTTGATATGACTTTGCTAAAAATTGAGGTAAAAAAAAAACCCTATTATGAATCACTGAAGCATGACCATTTGAGCTAGCTTCTTAAAGAATCACCAAAGGTAGGTCCCCAACAAGTTTGAGGTGGATCTAGCAATTGGTTTTGAGGATGTTGAAAATGTAATTGTGGACAGATGCCAGACAATGGGTGACAGACGTAGACCCACCCTGTAAGCTTAGCTGATTGACAAGCCACCTGAGCCAATAATGTCTATGTTGATAGATAGAGGGTTGGACAATGGACACAGACCAAACTAGAACAGACTGATTTTCCAACAGAAAATCAAATGTCTCCCGGTGGAACACTTACGTCTCTGAATAAGGTACAGGTTATTACAAATTACAAGTAACCAAGTTTGCTTGAAAATTACAATCCTATTTTAGCTCTCACCTACATACATTACTCTGGCAATTTTCATCAAGTTCTTCAAGACTTATTGCAGAAAAATCAATTTCACATAAATGACCCTGTGACCTTGAAAATTAGGTCAAGGTCACCCAAATACAATCCCAACCTAGGTCTTACCTTGATACATAATCCTACCAAGTTTCATCAAATTCTATCTTGTTCTTCATGACTTATCAAACAGAAACCAATTTCACATAAGTGACCCTGTGACCTTGAGAATTCGCTCAAGGTCATCCAAATACCATCCCAACCTAGGTCTTGCCAAGATACATAATCCTACCAAGTTTCATCAAATTCAATCAAGTTCTTCAAGACTTATCGCACGGAAACCAATTTCACATAAGTGACCCTGTGACCTTGAGAATTTGCTCAAGATCATCCAAATACCATCCCAACCTAGGTCTTGCCAAGATATATAATCCTACCAAGCTTCATCAAATTCAATCAAGTTCTTCATGACATATCGCACGGAAACCAATTTCACATAAGTGACCCTGTGACTTTCATAATTCGCTCAAGGTCATCCAAATACCATCCCAACCTAGGTCTTGCATAGATACATAATCCTACCAAGTTTCATCAAATTCCATCAAGTTCTTCAAGACTTATCGCATGGAAACCAATTTCACATAAGTGACCCTGTGACCTTGAAAATTCGCTCAAGGTCATCCAAATACCATCCCAACATAGGTCTTGCCAAGATACATAGTCCTACCAAGTTTCATGAAATTCCATTACGTTCTCCATGACTTATCGAACGGAAACCAATTTCAAATAAGTGACCCTGTGACCTTGAAATTAGGTCAAGGTCACCCAAATACAATCCCAACCTAGGTCTTGCCCAGATACATAAGCCTACCAAGTTTCATCAAATTCTGTCAAGTCCTTCAAGACTTATCGCACGGAAACCAAGTGTTGAAGAACCTGAACAAGAAGAAGAAGAAGAAGCGGAAGAAACGGGCACTAAAACAATATGTCCCTCGGCTTCCACCGGGAGATATAATAAAAAATTGCAACTAAGACTACAATGAGTCACATGTATTGTCAATTTACAGTAACATGCACGGTAACAGATTGCTTTCATTGAAGATAAACTTACTTCTTGCGCCTGTTCAAGTCTCCAGTCATCCTGTTCCTTGAATTTTTCTCTCATTGGTAGAAGTTTCTTTTGTAATTCCTCTGTGCACAGATCAAATACATCCAGGGACATTGGGAACTTAATATCCTACAACACAATACACCTCTGTCAATACACAGAACTACACTGTATATATATACATACAGCAACAGGCAAATTATATTTAAATGTACATGTGTCATTTTTCTTATAACTACATTGTGCAAAAAAATAAACACATGAATATCTAAGAAATCACACAGGAAACATATACTACACGCGTGTAAGAATTTTCTTCCCTCTCTGTGTCTGCACCAGTCATCTACTGCAAACATGTGTGCTAAGTTGCTCCTCAGCCTCCCCCCCCCCCATGTTCCTGCCAAAGCGAAGGTTCTGAAAGTCTGCTCAGCACGAAAATTCAAAATGAATATTATCAAATTGGTTTCAAATCTCATGTTTTCCCTGGTCCACCTGTTTTACTGCTTGTGTACACCTATATATCACCCTCACATTTACTCAGTCATCAGTTTTATTCTTCACCAGCCCCCAGTTAAAACTGATTTTAAGACAGAGTCAACAGCTCTCCTTGGCATGGGTTGGGTGTTAAGCCCCAAACTTATGCTTAGTTAAACTATGGACCTCGGGCATGCTCAGTGTTCCCAACTTGCCAAATGGAAAGTCATGAGAGCTGGAAAGTAAAATCCAGGGCGATTGGTATACTATAATAAAATGTGGAAGAAAAATATTGATGAAAATCAGAGAGGTACTAATAGATAAAAATTGTCACACATTAAAAACAAACAAACAAACAAACTATTTGAAGAATTTTTAGTATGAAATACAGGAAGTCTCCCCAGCAATCAGGGAGGGTTGGTAACACAGCAGGCTATATTGATAGGTCTCATCTACAATTCTTGTTGAAGCAGGTGACAGTTGACGACTGGCTGGCTTTGGAGAAAGGATTATTTACTGGAATCGCATGTCATCACAACTCACCTTTAATATTTTGGCACTAAGAGACTCTTTCTCTTTGAAGAAGAAACGCACCATCTGAATTGTAAGATATGCTGGTAGCCGACTTATTTTACACTGAAATAAAGTGAACAAGATTTTTCTAATGTATGTTTCCTTTTTGGTGTAAGGAAGTATGTTTTATAAGAAACAATATTCCCAAGGTTCTGTGTGTCGCAGCACAAATTATGAAACACAAACTTTGACCAACATATCAGTTGTTAAAATAGTACAGCTTTAAACAATTGAAAAGTCATGAAAAATAGAATTAGCACTACACTGTAATTGCAAGTGCAGCATTTACAAAAGCACTAGCACTATATATTCACACATACATCACCAACTAATATTTTATGGGTATGGTTGTACAGTGGTCCCCCTCTTATAAAGCCCCTCTCACCAGAGGCCACCCCTCTTGAAAGGCCTGCATTCTTGCGTACAAAGTATGGTATTTCCATTATAATATCCCCTTCAAGAGAGGCCACTCCTCTTATAAGGCCACTTTTTGGCTGCATTTTGGGATGGCCTTATCAGAGGGGGACCACTGTACATTCAACATACATTGGCTGTACCATATCCTTCACCTTGCTAGCACTTTTCCAACCACTTAGCATTCTTACATTCCATTGACACATTCACAAAATGTGATTCAATGCTTGTCCTGAATATTTTTTAGGCTGGGAAACGTCGAAAGTTGTTTTTGACAAAATCTTAATTTGATCGGTTGAGCTCCTCCTCCACCTCCACAAGCTATTGTGTCAAGCTAGTTTTCCAGAGCTGGTGGCACAAAGTGGAGTCATATTACACAATTCAACCCTCATGCTCCACGCTGCCATTTTAATGAGGCCCATAATGATATAAATTGTGTCAGGACATTTTATCTGTAGCTCACTCCCACAGTTGAAGAGATACTCTTTGCAATTTTATTGATCTGATCGGCTTCTTTTTCCATGTACATGAGACTTCAAAATCAATATTCTACCCTTATTCTATGTTTGAGCGTGAATTATCATTTTCTAGAGTGATATTCAAAAGTAGTAATTCACTGTGATTCACATGACCTAAACATTATTGCAAGTAAATTGTGATGCGCCTATATCTGATCAGATGTGATACTTTGACATTTAGACAAAATCAAATGAGCATGAGCGATATTTGATATGTCACACATGACGTGGAATAACTGTGAGGAACTTAAACAAACACCGCGCACCAAGTCAGCGTTAAAAGTAGGCCTAGAGCATATTTTGGGGGAATGAGTACCCAATTAAACATAGAATAAACAAAATCTTACATGGCTGGAAAGTGAGTTTCTATTTTTCTCTCACTCCGGATCGCTGTTGGTCTGGAAAATCACTCCTGACCTGCGGCCACTCATGATTTTCCCCACAAACGTCCCCTCATGAGAGAAAAATAGTAACTCACTCTCAGCCATGTAAGATTCTCTATTTATTTCATCCCCTTCTCTTATCTTTCAAGTCAAAGAACAAACCATTACAATGAAATATTAGAGTACAAAACTAATACCGTGGAACCAATCTTGAAAGACCACCCAAAAAGTGACCAAGTTGTGGCCTCTCAAGACAGGTGGTCTCCACATCAGGCATAAATAACAGTGAAAGTAGTATGCAAATTATCTTACAAAGGTGATCTCTCAAGACAAAGACCTCAATACTATCAAACTTGTTTGTCTTTTTTTGTTGGGAGGAGGGTGTCCTTGTAAGTATATTTATAAATGAAAGGCACTTACTGCTTTCTCATACTGTGCATTTCTACCTAATGTTGGAGAATGTTTTTCTATGTGTTCTTTGAGTTTCTGAAACAGAACAAATATACAATATTTAGCCAACACAGCTGGATCCATATGAACAGTCATACTGATTTCACAATTATTAAAACAACTGTCTTCCATGCTTTTTTAACCCTCTTGTTGATATTTAAAAGTTGCTAACAGCTGTATCATATCTTACACTTAAATCACTGTGTATTCAACTCCTTTAACATAACATCTAAACATCTTTAAACCTCTCTTTTATCATACACTCAAAAATGTCAATTTGAAAGTAGGAAAGCAGATTTAGAAATGTTGTGTCAGCCTCAAACATTTTATTTGCCATTTTACTTTATTGATATGAAAATTAAGCTTGCTAGTAAATAAGGTATATGACAGGATTCTGTCAGCATTGTATACTGGCATCGATTGATGTATCTTTTCAGTAATTCAGCAACATTTAAATTATAGGCTGGTTTTCATTCTCTGTTTTTCTTTGACACTTGTCATCAGCATACTTTGTTACATAAACTAGTGAAATACTTACATTGATTAGTCCCGTATGTAAATACTTAACATCTGGAAATGCAAACAGATAGATACACTCATTAAACAAGCTGACTGCATTTCTCACACAACACTTGTACCGTACATATAGAGGGCAGTTTGGACACAAATCCATCAAATGAAAATAACAGATCACAAAAACGGAAGTCTCTGCTTATGTTGTAGCATTCTGGACAGGCAACTGCTGCTTTATACAATCAAGATGCTCTAACTAGTTCAAGTCATTTTTATGAATTCACTGTACATGTACATGCAAACTTATGGAGCTTTCATACTAGAAGCATGAGGCAAAAACAAAGTTAAACAGCACTCTCTCATATTTACAAGCTGTGTCATAGCCTTTTTGAATGGTTGTTCTTGGCACCTTTATGTAATTTACTGAATGATGGTCTATGTACATGTACTTCAAACATGAACAATTGCACTTTAAAATACATATTTGTCAAAGTACTGACACATTTACCAGTACATGTAGCTGTCAATTCAGATTGCACATTCCAATTTATGACACAATACTATTAACCAATACTAAACAGAACGTTAATTCAATTTAATACAATACTAACCTCTCCCTATAAAGCAACTGAGTTGTGTGAAATTCTCTGTGCTGTGGGTGGCTGTTTCATCTTCAGCTTCAATGCATTTCATTCTGAACAAATAGTCAAGGAAAACTATCCACTTTACATGTAAACGTGGTCAAAAGAAAGAAAGCTCAATCTACTTTTCTGTCTCTTTAAACACACACACATCTATCTTTATGTATGTACGCCTTATATCCAAAGACTGGATTTTGATGGTGGCCTGATAAATGCACCATACTGTCAGCAGGCAGCTACTGAATGTTACTGACACTGTTTAGGTAGATACTCAGTATGCCCTCTGCTGAATGTGTCATAGTCCCCATGCAGGTCTACCTGTCCACATGACAGGGTACCAGCCTGTGAAAACATTATCAAACAACCCAAGACATACATCTTGGAACAAATTTATGGAGATACATTAACACAGTTAATGTAAAAAAAAATACTTTCATTCATTTGGTTATGATGAAAAAAACAAATCTACAATCTGGGGCCTTTCATGCACCTTCTGTAACCTTGCTTTTGATCTGAACCAGGCAATGCCAATTAAGTACATGTATGCCCACACCACTGCAGTTTTATCTGCAGCAAGGTCCAACGTGTAAACTTAGTTCAGGATACGTGACATTGAAAGTCCCTCCAAAATACTGGTCTATGAAGCCTCTGTTGTTGCTGGCAGCTGCTCCCTACAACAGAAAAGAACACAAGATTTTGCAAGACATCAATTTCTATTTTGATCTTGAGTAGTTATTGCAAGGAAACATAAATTTCACATTTGTGACCTTGAGAATTAGGTCAATGTCACCCAGATACAACCCCAAACCTGGTCTCACCTAGATACATAATTAAATCCAAGTTCCATGAAGTTTCACTGAGTTCTGCAAGACTTATTGCACAGACACAAGTAGTGTTAAGGAGGAGGCGAATGATGGCAAGAAGCAGAAGGAACAGGCAATACAGTTCTAATGGGAGACATGATTATACGTCACAAAAAGGGAGAAGAAAACAATTCATATACACATGTAAAACAGTATCAAACTTGCCTAGCTTTGCAACTAGCTCAATGTACGCTTGAATATCCCCACGGCAGCAGAGAGTATGTTTTTGGGGTTTCTATCCATAGAGTTTTTCAATCAGCATACCAACACTGCTATCAAAAACATTTTGACCAATTAGCATCCTAGAATAAAGCATTTATCAGAACAGTCACCCTTTGTATCTGGAACAAGGATCATTTTCTAAATTTATCAATGCTATTGACCTAGAATGACCCACTGGATAGCCTATTTACTTAGTACACAGTACCATCTGATGGTTTTCATTGATACCCACTCCTATTTTGTCACTGAAATGTGCTTGGTGGTTGACAACTCAGTATTTTAATACTTCTTCAGTTACATGCTGTCAACTTTAAAAGCCAACCAAAATTTGTCATTTTCAAAACAGTTTATAGATTGCTTTTCTGTGGAATGCCACACCCTCAGTGAGAATAAGCAGTACTGTGGTAAAATACTGGCTTTTACCCAGATATTGATCTCTATTTGTACATGCTGGGGAAAAAGCATAATGTGAGCTGAGACAAGGCAAATGGCTGTTAAGTCTGAGAAGCTTGATGTATTCAACTCATCAGGGCCGGTTAGGAAGACTGCCTAAGCCCTTATATGCCTACGTGGAGTTACGCTTGTTGTTGCATTACACAGGTGTATTGTGTTTACGTTCAAAGCGTGATTGGCCATGACTGACTTATTATGTTGTCATGATCTTACTTCAAATCAGACTTATGTCTGATTTAAAAATAAGGATCTCCCAAATAAGGAAATCCAATCTGGGACTTAACTAGGGTTAGTTGGTGCAGTTTTTGTTGGGCTGGGTCAAATCAGGACAACTGAATAATTATGCTGATGCCAATAGGGACTAAGAAATGTGTGGGTTACAATTTCTTTGTTAAGAAGGTGTATTTGCAGTGTTCCATTTGTAATTTTGTAATTTCACTAAAATATGTGGAAATTAAACTGGCTTATGATGGGAAAGTGGGCTCTGACAGTAGAAAAAAAAAGCGCACCATGGTTCTGATCCTACTCCCATGTTGGTGTTCTCTCTATATTAACCCTAAAAGTGCTGATATTTGAATAAAAGGTATCTTCATGAAGAATTTGAATCTTTTAACCATTATATGTTAACAGTAATGAGAAAGCAACTAGCAATGATAGCACTTTAAGGGTTAAAAAAATCATCCCCTCACGTTATGCTTGATGTCAACAGATACCTACTGCAAATTAGTTTGTGTTAACTCCTTTATAGTTACAACAAAAGTCAACGGCTGTGCTTGGCATGGGTTGGGGTCTTAGTGCTCTACCTGCATCAAAGATTGTAGCGAACCAGCCAAGGGAATGATATCTGTTTGGGCTTTTTTTTTCTTTTTCTTAACAATTCTCATTCAAAATTTCTCCATTAAAAGAGGAATTTACACAGAAACACCAACACTGATGACAGTTTATACCCTGGCACTTTCGGTCAGTTTGAATGAGAATTGCTGGAGTCAGAACTTACCTCCACAGCCCCTGGAGAAGTAGTGGCTTGCAGCTTTCTCTGTAGACACTGAACAATCTCCATCCAGCATTCATTTGCATCCTACAATACAGACAAGTCACACTTCACAATCCATACAGCATTTATTAGTATCCTACAATATAGACAAGTCACACTTCACAATCCATCCAGCATTTACTAGCATCCTACAATACAGACAAGTCACACTTCACAATCCATCCAGCTATTATTACTATCCAATGATACAGCCAAGTTACTCTTAACAATCCATCCAGCAATTATTACCTAATGATACAGACAAGTCACTCTTCATAATCCAGCATTTATGAACCAATTGGGTCTTGTCAGGCACTGACAGATTTGAAATGTGCAATTATTTGCAATGAAGGGTAACAAATGTGTTGCTATTTATGTTGTACATGTGCTAATACACACTGCTAACTAAAGGCTTAGTTCCAACTTGGTTACCATTTAACTTTTCAAACTGGTGTTTTAAAATGTGTATTTCCAAGTTTTCAGCCAACCAGTGTAAAATCAAAAGACCATTGAACATGTGAATTTTAATGTTTTCAAACTGATGTACTATGACATAGCCGCCAGAAAGAAAACATTCATGCCCAACTGCTATGGTAATTAAAGTCTCTCTCTCTCTCTCTCTCTCTCTCTCTCTCTCTCTCTCTCTCTCTCTCTCTCTCTCTCTCTCTCTCTCTCTCTCTCTCTCTCTCTCTCTCTCTCTCTCTCTCTCTCTCTCTCTCTCTCTCTCTCTCTCTCTCTCTCTCTCTCTCTCTCTCTCTCTCTCTCCTTCCTTCCTTCACCGGCAAATTTGTCCGACACTTTTCTCGGACACTATTATACATAGAAATTCAAACTTTGCATGATTGTACCTCCATACAAGGAGTTTGACCGTTTTATACAGAGGAATGAAGATGCTTAAAATTATGCAAATTAGGGGCATTTGAAATTTTAAATCTTGAGTATCTTCAAAAGTATTAAAGATAAAGATGTCATCTTTACTTCTACTAGGGGGTTATTGACCATTGTGCATGTAATGAATCTAAAGCAGAAGTTGTAGCCATTTTAATTATGCTAATTAGCAGCATTTGAAATTTTAAAACTTGAATATCTTCAAAACTATTATAGATAGAGATGTCATTTCAACTTTTACTGGGGGGTTGTTGACCACTGCACATGTAATGAATCTAAAGCAAAAGTTGTAGCAATTTAAATTATGCTAATTAGCAGTATTCGAAATTTTAAATCTTGAAAATCTTTAACACTTTAATAGATAGAGATGTCATTCCAACTTCTTGTAGAGGGTTGTTGACCATTGCGCACCTAATGAATTCAAAATGAAAGTTGTAGCAATTTAAATTATGCTAAATAGCACCATTAGAAATTTTAAATCTTAAATAACTTCAAAGCAATAAAAGATAGAGACGCCATTCCAACTTCTACCCCTGTTATGGAATAGTTGTACATTGCCATACCAATATGCTTTGAAGACACACACACTGATTTGCTATGCAGCAAATCATCTTTCCTAGTTATCACTTTAAATCTCTGGTTGCTTCTCAGCCTTAGTTTAGCTGACCAGGCATTATCATTCCCTTCCCTGTCTGTCTGTCTATTCATCACTCACTACCACTGTAACTCTTGAATGGAAGTAGTTGGTCATCTTAATTTCACCTCAGCCAAACACCCTACAGTGTTTCAGAAGCCTTTTGAAGGTCAAGGTCGTATCTCTACATTTGACCTAATTTAAAGGCTTATGTGCAAACCAATGTTAGCACTGTAACTCTTGAATGCCTAAAACTGTGTGTCTGAATTTTGCACAAGTCAAGCATCTTGGTATGTTTCATAAGCCAATTGAAGGTCAAGGTCATATCTCTATATTTGTCCCATTTTCTACAGGGCAAAGGCCACTGATCAACCATGTTACCACTCTTAACTATATCTCCATATTTAACTTGTTTTTCAAGAGTCAAAGGTCACCAATCAACAATGTTACTGCTCTAACCCTTTAATAAATGCAGCTACCATCAGAATTTTGCACAGGCCAAGTATCTTGATGTTTTTCAGTATCCTGTTAAAGGTCAAAGTCATATCTCTATATTTAAAGTGTGTGTGTCAACACACACTTTTCTATTTTTCCTCGAGTTCTTCATTTCTTTCTTTCTTTTTTCTTTACCAGCAAATTTGTCAGACACTTTTCTTGGACACTATTACACATAGAAACTCCAAACAAGGAGTTTGACCGTTTTGTACAGAGGAATGAAGCTGTTTAAAATTATGCAAATTAGGTGCATTTGAAATTATAAATCTTGAATATCTTCAAAAGTACAATAGATAGAGATGTCATTCCAACTGCTGCTAGGAGGTTATTGACCAGTGCGCATCCAATGAATTTAAAACAAAAGTTGTAACAATTTAAATTATGCTAATTAGCAGCATTTGAAATTTTAAACTCGAATATCTTCAAAACTGCAGCAAATCATCTTTCCTAGTTATTTTTATCTGCTTTCCTTTATAGTTCTCTTATTTGACCCTGAAAGGTCAAATCAATATCTGTAGCCTTTAATTTCTATTATGTATATAGAGGCTCAGTATACCACATGGCAGAATGAGGGGCAATGAGTTAAGGTATAATACTCATGCACACCTTGGCCCTGTCTACTGTTCTAGTAACAACAGATGTGCTTGAGCACCTCCAGCCCATTGCCCCCTTTTAGCATACCAGGTGTTCTAGGGTTTTTAACTTCTTCTGCAAGAAGAGTTGAATAAAATAATTCTAAATTTGCTGGGAAGGTGCTTTGGGAGGGGTACTTAATGCTTTCTGCAGTATTTTTTTCTCCAATTTTGCACTGATCTGACAATAATAAACTTGAATTCACACTCACTGGTAAAAATTTCAAAAAAGAATTAAGCATGATCTGGACAGGACAAGAGGGCACACTTCTCAATGAAAGTTGAGACCAAATGGCTCAAAGGAGCATAATCGATAAAACCAGGTCTTTTTTCAGGTATAGCCTCTATAGGGGCTCCTATAGGGAAGATGCTTGAAAGATTTGAAGACTTGGAATTGCAGATCAAGTCCACTATGGCCTGGAAAGGCAAATTATCTGTAATTGAGCAAATGTTCCTGTGTTCAGCACCACAAATTCTAGGGTGCTGAACCGGTTCTTTGATCTGATTGTCAGTTTTCCAAACATTACTGTACAAGTCACTTCCACATGTTTGGTATTTTACACACTCTCACCTGTTGCATAAATCCACCATGTTCTGACTTCTCTGAGAAGCGAGGGTAGCACATATGTAAAACCTGCAGCATCATGAATGGATTCACTGCATTAGCCGTTTTGTCCATTTCCTCAAACAGGTCACGCACAGCTTC
Organism: Hermodice carunculata; assembly: GCA_964020975.1. Taxonomy (NCBI): domain Eukaryota; kingdom Metazoa; phylum Annelida; class Polychaeta; order Eunicida; family Amphinomidae; genus Hermodice; species Hermodice carunculata. The sequence goes on along the minus strand of OZ026630.1, from coordinate 70,585,741 downwards.
AATCAAGACAAAACTATCAGAGTATAAACTGTTCAACATTGCATGTGACAGAAAAACAGTGTTTTGTAATTAGGCAGCCTCTGTTCACCCATGAAGCCTCTAACAGATAACAAATAGCTTATTAAATTACAGAATGTCCTAATTGTCAAAATGTACCATGGGCCTGTTGTAAAATGTTACTACGTAACAATTTTTTTCACAGCAAATTGGAATAACTTGGTTTATATTTTGTATTATAAAGTTAGCATAGGACACCCACATGCTAAATGCCAAGTGTCTTTCTGGTTTTAGCCATGAAATGTTAGGCAAAAAAATTTATAAATAGTTTCTCATGAACTGACACATCGATTTTCAAAGGCTATCTCGCTTCTTTTTTGAAAACTCAAATAAAACAAAAACAAAAAGCCGCCCTGTCGCAAATTAATTTCTTCAGAAAAAAAAGGAAGGAAATCCAAAAAAAAAAAAAAAAAAAAAAAAAAACCTCATCCCTTCATTAAAAAAAAAAGTTTGATCAGAAACTATTTACTAATTTTGTATGACCTTGCCAATTAAAATTTTTTACATCACTGACAGCTAGACTGGGAATAGACCATTGACTTTTCCAGGCTAAACTGCCTTCTTACTCAATCCTGCCAGTGTAATCTAACCCTTTTCCATTGAAATAATTGCATGTAGAAATCATACTGTGCCATACCTCCATCCCCATGTACATCATATGCAGTTCTACATGTAACCTAGTTGATTGACAGACTCACCAAGCTGTCAGCATCACTCTGAACTATTTATTTTCATAAGTACAATGTCCCATGTTTTCACTTTTTCATTGTTTTTTTTTTCCATTTTTATGGTTTTGTGCCATAGGTGACACACTTGCAAATAAGCCAGAGTTATGTCTAGTTGCCAAGTTTACATAATGATATTTGTACTGGTTAATGTGTGTACTTACCTCCTGTGATTGCCTGGTCAGACACCAGTACACTCCCTAATGACAGACCTCCACTATAGCTGAAAACAATACACAATACAATTTCACTAAGCAGGATTTGTTTAATCTCTGTGAGGGTGGTGCTTCTGACAGACATTCAAATACAAGGCAGTAGGGAAAATAATGATAAACATCCATATAAAGGACTATATGGTCATATATGTACTGATAGACAATCATATACAAGACTATATGGTCATATACATGTATGTACTGTCAGACAATCATATACAAGACTGTATGGTCATACATATGCTGAATTACTAATAATAGACATTCATATGCCAGACTGTACAGTCATACATACATATTTTAATAGACATTCAAATGCAATACTGTATGGCCAGTCTGATGGACATTCATACACAATTTCATGGACATATTGACGGGCATTCATATAAAAGACTTCATGGGCATATTGACAGAAATTTCACACATAGAATACTTCATGGGCATATTGATAGACATTCATAAAGAGGACTTCATGGACATATTGATAGACATTCATACACAAAACCATATGGTCATACATGTACCAACATTCATGTACACAACTGTACTTTCATGCTGATAGACACTCATACAGAAGACTTCATGCATGTATCTTTTATATACAAGAACTTATGGTCATCTTGATTTCTTTCAGTCAAAACTATAACTCAATGCCTGTGGGCCTAACTTGCAATAGTTTGTTATTCAATGACAGCAGGAAAAGGCTCATGTAGTAGTCCCCGTCTAAACCAGAGACTTAATAAATATGGTTTTAAAAGACAGGTGGTCTGTCAAAGCAGGTACAACTGTATTAACAACTGGAATTTACACTCAGTGCAAAAAAAAGGCCCCTTCTGTTTAGTCCTTCCAGACAACCGTGGAAAGGCATTTTTGCACTGCTGACTAACCCAACAATGTAACAATCAGTGACTTTAGACTTAACATACTGGTCCATGTACTTGCATGGAAGCTCCTTTTTATAGAAAACTTGGATAACCACATCGTCTTCCTTTATCTAAATATACACAAAATCAGGAACTGGTATGAAATTAGTCCAGTGGGATACACATGTTGCCTGTCAGGGAGTCTACTCACCTTTTCAGAGCTTTCTTGAGTTCTGGCACACTACGTAGACACTGCAGTGTAGCATTCATGTAACAGGTGTTTCCCAGATTGTGGAGTCCTGCAGGCAGCTCCAGCTGAGACAAATAAGCCATGTCAGTTTATGTCTATTTCAATTTCTCTACTTTCACACCACCAAGTTATCTGTTTAGCTGTTTCTGTAGCCTTGTTTATTTTTTTATTGGCACCCTTCTGGCTCCAAGACAGCTCAGAACCTGACTATGTTTTTGCTATGATCAAAGGGAAATGAAAATCTTTAATGTGATCTGTTTCAGTTTCTTCACACAATTGCACTAATACATGTAGTACACCTGCAAATGCAGACTCTCAGCATGTGTGGATGGGTCTTGGGCAGTAACTTTCATTGCCTCTTACCTGATGACAGCTGACCTTACATGCACAGACTGAATTTCCATTGCAATCCCCATTCACTTACATAGTAATCAATAGGAATATTTGCATTAAACGACAGGTACAGGAATTGAAAGCTTTGATCCAGCATATCACCACTTAGCGAACAACTTTAACCCACCAACAAGCTACATTTCCACCAAGTTTCAGAACAGTCTGAGCGATGTTTTTTGAAGTAAAAAATAGCAAAAACACACAAATAGTTTGAAAAAAAAAAAGTTAAAAAATTGCAGTACCACCTGTTGAACAATTAACTCCTAGCACTCTCGGCACTTTTTGGATCTGGCACAGCCAGCCACTGGACATTTTTTGTTATGTTGAGAATCATGCGACATGTTGGCATGAAAGTGCTGTAACTTTTTTATTTTTGCAACTCACACAAAATCATCACATGACTTTTGTTGAGTTAGACCTTCTCTACATTTTTATCTAGTTTCTTTGTCAATTTAAACAAAAACTCATGCCCTACACCCTAACAAAGTGAATATATTGATCTCAATCACGAATTGATCAAAACGGTTAAGCCTGTGTGAATACAATTGTATGGGTACTGGTCCGCGCATTTTCCTTGGTTAGCGTCACAAACGATGGCGTGCTAGGAGTTAAGGTCTGGGGGTCCCCAGCAGTGTCCTTATGCAATTTGGAAGCAATTGGCCTGGTAGTTTCAAAAGTTTTGACAACAAATGAACCCAAAATTTCTACAACCATTGGAGCATGGCCATTTGAACAAACTTTGTAGAGATCCACCTAAGGTAATACATCCCTACTAAGTTTGAAGTGAATGTGGCCAGTGGTTTTAGGCAAGAAATTGAAAATGTGAATTATGGACGGACAACTGACCATCCTATAAGCTTGACAGACAAGTCAGCTCAGCTAAAAAATTAGTTCCAACTGCCCACCCCCCACCCCCACCCCTTTCTGGTGTATTCAAGGGAGAGGCTTGTGTTTGTACTGTAACATACATGTACACTGTGTGGCAAGTCTGATAAGGTACAATATATGTGGAGAAAGGCTCATTTCCCCTGCCCCTTTTCAATTCAACCTCACACATTCCTTACATCTCTAATTGATCATTTCCAAATGTACACAAATAAGATCCCACATCCATGCTGAAAATTCCACAAAGATGGACCAGGCAAATTAACATGGAAACTAATTTCATAACTATTTTGATGCATACTGTTATGACCAGGAAAAAGATCAAATATGTACAAATCTAAATCTCCAAGTTCAAAAAAAAAAGGAAAATCAGGGGCTGGATTTCTGAAAGCTGATAGCTGCAGTACAGTACATCATGCATGTACATGTAGTGTAAGCACAACTCACCACTGTGGCCAGTTCCTGATCTGTCATGTCCTCCACAAACACAGTTTTCTCTACTGGCTCCTGGGGAAGCTGGTCAGCAGTGCCCATCATCAGAAGTGTGGCTCCCTGATATACAATGCAGCTTTATACAAGTAACCCTCAAATTTAACCCTGATATACAACACAGCTAAATGCAAATAATCTTCAAATTTACCCCCAATATACAACACAACTCCATACAAATAACCTTCAAATTTACCCCTGACATACAACACAGCTTTACATGATTAATTTGAGTAACCATTAAATTTACTCTGGATACACAACACAGCTTTACAACATGTAACCCTCAAATTTGCCACGATATACATGTACATCATAGCTTTATATGTGTAACTATCAAATTTACAACCAATATACACAATAGCTTTATACAAGTAAACCTCAAATTTATCCCCGGTCCAGCTTTCCAACAAGTACCCTCAAATTTACAATATCTGTGCTTATTTATTGATGGCACAAATTATTCTGGAATAACAGTAACTATCCTACCAAATAAACCATAATGAGCACAATGTTGAAACAGCCCTAAAAAAGCATGCATGAATATTGGTAGAAATTGGTGAAGACGACACTTACATCTTTCAGTTTCATGTTACCCCAGTCTTCATCCTGCGGCAGAGGAAATGCACAATAAATGGGAATCATCAAAAATTTGCACAAACTGATTTGATTCTTTTTAAACGTTTTACATCGCAGCACTGTGTGTGGTAGCAAGGACCCTATATATAGAGGGTGCTTGGTGGTAGCTACAAAGTAGAATGGCATGCAGGATAGTAGATAAACAGAGGAAGAGACGACGTTTTCTGTTTTCATGTCCCATAGAGCAGCATCCCATCATAACTTGCTGTTCAAATACAGTACGTTGATTCCAAAATTTGAAGGTAACAACGGTGCTTCAGCATGAAATTAATACATGTATAACTGGAAACTTGTGCTGCACAGCTGCACAATCCCAACAGTGTTGAGCCTGGTGCCTTGGATTGAGACTGACCTGATGACCTGCCTGGGCCGGGCAGGATGCTGAGTCCCTCCCACCCCCATCCCCCTTAAAAAAAAAAAAAAGAGAGAGAGAGAGAGAGAGAGAGAGAGAGAGAGAGAGAAGAGAGAGAGAGAGAGAGAGAGAGAGAGAGAGAGAGAGAGAGAGAGAGAGAGAGAGAGAGAGAGAGAGAGAGAGAGAGAGAGAGAGAGAGAGAGAGAGAGAGAGAGAGAGAGAGAGAGGAGAGAGAGAGAGAGAGAGAGAACAAAGCCCTATACCTACAGCTTGCTCTTCTGACAAAGCCATTCCACAAGTTTTATTCATTTTGCTTTTCACTAATGTTGAAGTTAGTAAAAAACAAGAGGGCTGTGTGAACAGCCCGTACCTCAGCTGATCTTGACATTCATCACATTTGCAGCTCTATGAACTTGGGAAAGGATCAAGGACACCATGTTCTGAGTAAGTCTGACCTTTATAGAAGAACACTTACATGTGCAACATCAAAGTTCAAGTAGTTCTCAAGTTATAATGAAGAGTAAAATTTATGTATGTTGCACTGTGACCCCACAAACGAGGTCAAGGTCATTCATATACTGTCTCAGCATGACCTTCATACAGAATAATTAACATGTGTAGCTAACTCAAAACAGATGTCAAGTTATCAAGTAAACAGTAAATTTCGTGTCAGTTGTCCTGTGAATTAGCATTAGAATGCCCATTGACTTACATAGTAATCAATAGGAAAGCTGCATTGAACGATAAGTACCACGAATTGAAAATCCTTAAAAATCAGGAATCCAAAGCAGTGCCACCTAGTAAACAACTGTTTGACCCTTCCACAACAACACATCCACCACATCTCAGCTTAATCTGAGGAACTGTTCTGACAACAAGTGAAAATTAGCAAAACCACACAAAAAATTCATAGAAAAATTGCAGCACCACCTGGTGAACAAATTGGGAACTAGGTGTCCCCGAGAGTGTCTATGTACGATATCAAAGCAATTGGGTATGCAGTTTCGGAGAAGAAGATTTTTTAAGATTTGTCCAAAAAAAAAGAATAAAAGAATTCATTAAAAATCCAAAAATCACTGGAGCATCGAAAATTTGAAAAAAATTGGTAGAAACCCACCCAACGTACATTGCCACCAAGTTTGAAGTTAATCTGGATGACGGTTTTGGAGAAGAAGTCGAAAATGTGAATTAGCATTAGAATGCCCATTGACTTCCATAGTAATCAATAGGAAAGCTGCATTGACCAACAAGTACCCGAATTGAAAAAATCGTTAAAAATCAGGAATCCGCAGCAATCCCACATAGTGAACAACTTTGTTTGACCCTTCTACAAGGAACATATCCACCATGTTTCAGCTTAATCTGAGTGACGGTTCTGGAGAAGAAGTCGAAAATAGCTATAACACACAAAAATTCATAAAAAATTAGGAAAAAAATTGCAGCGCCACCTGGTGAACAAATTAAGAACTACGTGTCCCAGGGAGTGTTCCTATGTGATATCAAAGCAATTGGGTAAGCGGTTTCAGAGAAGAAGATTTTTTAAGATTTACCCCAAAAAGAACAAAAAAATTCATTAAAAATCCAAAAATCACTGGACCGCGACCATTTGAACAAACTTGGTAGAGACCTACCCAAGGCACATTTCCACCAAGTTTGAAGTGAATCTGGCCGATGCTTTTTGAGAAGAAGTCGAAAATGTGAATTGTGGACGACAGACCCTCAAAAAACCTCAGCTGACTGACAAGTCAGCTGAGGTAATGATAAAGCAGCTGATCTTTGATCGCCAGCTAGGATTGGCTGGTTAAAAGGGAACAGGGAACCATATCTTTGTACAAGTCTCTCTACACTAAGCATTATTCCATTGGAAGGAAAATATTAATCAAGGTCATCCATATTATGGAATACCAAACTTCCACATGCAATACATTTGTGGTAAATTTGGAATCATTCACCTTATTCTTTATCAAGATATTGAATAAAATGCCCATTTTAAAGTGCTTAAGTGACCTTGAAAAATTGGTCAACATCACACAATCATTGGGTCAAGGAGACCCACAAAGCAGGTCAATAAGTGCAATTTTATGTACAATGTTATCAAGTGCAATTTTGATCTGGAGGCTCAACTCACTTTGTCATTGAAGTCCAAGCTAAACCCTGCCATTACAAAATCATCTCTTCCAATTTAACAGGTCTGGTGACTCAACAAAAATAAGTCAAGGTCACTGATCTTGTATAACATATCAGCATTGGACATGGTCTATATATCCTATAAATTACGCAGTCTAATTCAATTATTTTTTGAGATATGGAATTTTGTATTCAAAGACATTTTAGTTCATAATTTCTATCAAATTATAGGTTGCGCCAGTAGTATCATACACAACTGAGATTTTGACCTCTTCTACAATCCCACTAAATTTTATGAAGATCCATTAAAGATTAAGGATGCTGGACTGGTCACAAGATTTTCACATTTTCATCGATATATTACAGAATACTAAAGGTGGCGCCAGCAGCATTGAGGCCAGCATAGATTTTTATACACTTTACAAGTACTGAAAGTTATATAGGTTTCACTTAAAAACTGTCGGGTGCAGAGTATTCACAAGATGACCCTATAGTCCAACTGGTCATTTGACCTTGACCTTCAATTTGGATTAAAAAATTGTTACTGTTCAAAATGTGTGCCCTGCATACAGCTTTCCATTCATGGTCTGTTTGTTAAAATTTGGTAATAACTTTCTGAGTTATTGAAGAAAACAATAACCTCGGACAAGTGCCAAAGTTCATAATTCTTGGGTCACTGTGACCCAAGAAGTGGATCACCAAGTACAAATTTATGTACAATGTAATCAGGTGCAATTTTGATCCAGAGGCTCAATTCTCTTTGCCATTGATGTCTAAGCTACACCCTGCCATTACAAAATCACCTCTTTCAACTTTAGAGGCCTGATGACCTCACAAAATAAGTCAAGGTCACTGACATTGCATAACATGTTAGCATTGGACAAGGTCAATATATTCTATAATTTGACAAGTCAAATTCAATTGGTTTTCGAGATATATGGAATTTTATCTTTTAAAACAGGCTCATAATTTTAGTCATATTATAGGTGGTGCCACAAGTTTACACTCATATGCAAGTGAGATTTTGACCCCTTCCACAATCCCACTAAATTTCAAGAATATCTATCAAGCATAAAGGATGCTGGAGCGGTCATAAAATTATCACATGTTGACCCATACATTACATAATACAGCAGGTGGTACCAGCAATATGAAACTCAACTTTAATTTTTATATTCTTGACTATTCCTGAAAGTTATGTGGCACTACATGTATCTTGAAAACAGTGGACTGTGTCATGCTCACAAAGCAAAAAGTTGACGGACGGACAAACATGAGTGATCCCGTAAGCTCTGCACCCTGTGGTCAGCACAGCTGAAAACTCTTGGCATGAGACCTTGTGAATGGTGATAAAGTGAAGAGTGCAAAGGAGGCAGGAGAATGGCCGTGTGCATCAGGCACAGCAGTATACAGCCATCTGTCTGGCCAGCATAACTTCCCAAATACCAACAACAAATCTGCTATCTGCAACCACGCAAAGCCGATTAAACAATCAATCAGTCAAACTTTTTCCTTTCTGCTGTAACTGAATCATGAGAGGGCATGGAACCCTTTTAACTTATGGCCAAATAAACATAATCAATCTAACTGAGTTGGTCATGAAACCTCACAGTCAGACATCTCTGAATTATTTGTTTTTGCCCACCAGATTCTCTGATGAACCAAAGTTTGTTTTTATTGCCCAGGCTGCAAATAGATGCAGGAAGAGTTTGTATCAAAACAAATTGTTGCAATCACACATACCAAGGTCACTTTGTAGTTTGGTACCATGAGGCACATTCAAAGTGACAAAAGCTGGAGCTGGAACTGACTTCCGATGATCTCATTAGAATACCTGCCACACTCCCCACCCATCAAAGCAGCCACTCATCACCAGGAAGTCTGCTGTTTGCAAATCTTGAGTCTATTACACAATGCTATCATGGCTTCCACCTACAATATGTTCTGTGGGCTCTGAGAACATCTGCCTCTCCATTCCTTGCAGCACAGATAACCCATTATTGGTCTCATCAACGGGCAAACATACTGCACAGAAAGACATACTGCCAAATTCAAGGAGCTACGATTATGCAAGTAGAAGGTTTTCACCTTTTTTCTGTTTCTCGGAATGTTTTTCAAAGACAGTATCACCACATCTATGATACATTCAGCATGTCTTGCAATGCACTTTTTATCTGATCTTCCTGCACAGCTGACTGCATGTGATACAACACAAGGTAGGTACAATTTTATAATCCCTAGGACTTTGATAGAAGTATCCTTAGGTCTATAGAGGCCTCCTCTATACCAGTGTATGGTATACCCAGCCCACCAATCACCTGATGAAGGATGTACCATTGGCATTGTAAGAATTAAATACAGTAAATAGACTAATTTTCACTTGTTCCATTATTCAAGTTTTTATATTTGTGGCATTTAATCAAAACTTGAATTTCACCACTTTGGATACTGTTCCTATGAAACATACTACCATTTTATTGTCTTCATATTGTCACAGCTCTCTCTCCTTGTCTCTCTCACAGACACACCTACTGCACTGGAAAATGCCCAAATTAGACATTACAAGATCTAGAGGTAGAGGGGTGGTCTTTCTTGATAGGAACAATACAATAGTAAATCTATCTACATAAAGATAGTGGTCCTGTAAAAAGAATGGCCTTTAGTGGGAGGTGCCTTACTGGAAGGACCACATATTTATCAGGATCCATCATGGTGATGCTCACAAGTATTATGGATGGACATGATGCATGTATCCAACATTATTAACTGGACTTGGAGCATGGGTTCAACAGTGAACAGGTGAAGGGGACATCCTACAAATTTTGCTCACCAGATACATGCTATGAGTATCCTTTACTATAAACTAGACCCAACAAGCTTGATCCATACATTTTTACCAGCCCATATTTTGGTACCCACCATGGAACTTGAGGCATGGGTGGATATGCACTGTACAATGCATCTTAACCTCTCTGGACTAGAACTAGGCCAAGGATATATACCAACAGCTGCTATTAATACATTTATTTTCACAGGTTCTAATTTTGGTGGTTTTTGCACTTTGGACCTTTCACCGAAAGGTTAAATTCATATTTTTGTTTTAATTCCTATCTATACCATGTTAAAAATCTTTTTCACTGGTTTTTTTATTTTGGTGGTTTTGAAGTATCAACAAAAAAAGAAATAGCTAAAAAATAAAAACACAATGAAATAAAATTATTTCACAGTATTAACTGTGGACCACATATACAGAACACTCTGTCACTTCTTCAATCATTTGAATTGGATCGACAGCATGGATTTATAACAAGTGTCATACTCCATTGGCCGAATGCAAAGCACTGCCAAAAGCCAATGTTGTGGACCTGACCACCAGTACAGCTGGCAACAGTTGCTTTTTGCCTGGAAGTCATGTTTTGTGTAAAATGTAATTGGTATGAACACCACTTCATGCTATAATAAAAAAGGTACACCTAACAGTAATATTGAAAATTTTGACTCACCACATCAGTATTTTTACATCTTATCTTGATAATGCTGATGAAATTAAAGCACCCTTACTTACATGCCAATTTTCCAGTTGCTTTGCATTCCGTGCATAGATCTAGCTTGGTTTGGTTTAAACAGTGCAGCCTTCAATGCCAGGAATAGAGCTTTACTGATCTGTGTACAGTGCACAGATGTGTTACATGAAGTCTTCACAATATGATATTGTGCAGTCTAAGTTGTTTAGCATTTTCAATGGGAAGTTTTGGTAATTTTGAATACAAGACGGGTCAACTATAGCCTGGATAAGTTGATTAATGACTGGCTCTCAATAAAACTGTATGTCTGTTATTTTTGGGCTTGAAATTAAATTACACAGCTAACCCTTTCCCCCATAAACCGGCCAAACTGGATGGTAATCAAATGTTATGTTTCACTGCTTTCACCTAATTTCAACAGCAATGAAAAATAATTTGACTGAGAATAATTAATTGTACGTGAGACGTATCAAGAGAGACAATTCATGTTAGTGGTGTTACAATCTGACAAAAATGTTTTGATATATCCCAGTAAGTCATTTCATTGGACACAAAAACTTTTTCTTGACCAATTTCTTCTGCAATAAGTATCATTTAGGTTCTCCCTTGACCCAAGTGTAAAGATCCACTTTTTCTTTACACATTATCCAATTCGTTTTATCAAAGCTGTATTATCATCTGCAGCATAGGATCTGGGCAGGCACATCACATTACATTACAAGGGATGTAAATCCAACTGAAGCCTCTTTTCCTATAATCATCATTTATTGTCTCCTGCAGGGAGTGATGTGTTACATTTTAGGGTTGTAGGACCACCAGATTTTTGTGTCGTCTTAAACTCAGACATCGTGCAAGCTAGAAACTTCACACTTTGCATGGCTATAGCACCTGCAGTGAAGTTTTGCATATCGTTCTGAATAGTCAAGATTTTGAAAATTATGCAAATTAGGGCAATCAAAAAAAATCAATTGCTTCTGGCTTCCAAAGTATTAATCTTATTTTGATGATGTTGGACTCAAATTGTAGAAATTGTAATGCTGCACATTTGGTCATTCGGACGTTTAAAATATTCATCTAGCGATAACTCTGTCAATTTTCATCCAATTTTGATCATGTTGGGCTCACACTGTAGATACTGTAACACTTCACACTTTTTTCATTTACATTTGACCTCTAAAGGTCAAGGTCATTTTGTCTTTTGAATGTTTCATATTCATGTTGGACTCAAATTGTAAGTGTTGCAACACTGCATATTTTTGTAATTGTGCAAATTTTTCACACACACACAGACAGATTTGCTTTCAAGCAAATCTTTCTTTTCTAGTTAGATCTTTGTATTCAGTACAAGAAAACACGCAATTTACAAGACACCTGACATTACATTTTCAAGAAAAAATATTTATCACCACACACACAGTTATCAACATTGTACACATTTGAGTTGATATTAATTACCAAACATAACTTCAGACCGAAACAAGTCTTAAATCAGTTCATGCTGAAGATCCCAACATTATATTTACATGTACTTCAAACATTTTTGCCTTTTCCATTCATCATTTGTGTGAAGTGATTGTGTTTACTCACCATGATGGGTAACCTATATAGTGGTACCTGCTATATATGGCCACCCCTTCAGCCAAGAAAAAGTGGCCACATACAGCAGGTGACCTGTTACTGCAGGTAAATTATTTTATAAAGAAACTGCCCCCAATGTCCTAGCCTGGTGGCCACAGAAGCAATGTGGCTGGTCCAGGAAGTGAGAACCACACAGCAGGTACCACTGTATTATTGCAGAGAACAGAATGAATAGACTTTTGAGATTATAAATGATGGTAATGTGTGCTAAATTTGCAATTCCATATGAGTTTGGTTTGTTGAATTTCTTTCTATTCAAGTAACAGCAACACTGCTGTAACTTATACTCTCTGTGATACATTCAAGGCAGTTTTATGGTTGTCCATAGGAAATGCTGGATAGCACTATGAACTTTGAGAATGCCAAACGCTGAAACTAAATTCTAGGACTGCTGTGTGAAAGCTGAAGCCTGTTGCCACATTTCCATAGTCTTTGCAACAATATCACTTTTCTTATGAACAGAGCAGCCTGATGGTTTTGGGAATCCATTCTCAACACTGCGGTGTCTCTTGAGCTAAATTCTAGTGTACATATCATGTACGTTGGCGTCTGGTTTGCTGTTTTACTGTCAATGCTATATCCAAAAGAACCTTGCCCCTAGCCTTGGAGATCCAGCATATTTGTAGCTCTCAAGACTCATGTTTTTACACAAGGCATCCTAGTGTATTGAGTGTTAGACATCTGGAAAGCTTTGTGCGGTGTGCCACAGGAATAAGTGTATATGTGCTGTACCCTATTTGCTTACTCTGCGAGGCTGGACTTGATTGGACTAGTTCAATGAAGCCCACTGTTGCTGTACACCTCAAGGTTTCAATTAACAAATTCCTAGATCTCTTGAAACAAAATATCCACCAGAGTACACTGACTACTACTAGCAATATACCATTACCATTTTGAATATCAATACAAAAAAGAAGGAAAAAAAAAAGCCACTAACATCTGACATCATTTCCTATCAGGACAAGGCAAGTAACTGTGGTGATACAGGAGACTTTTTTGGGACTTTTCTAATGACATCTAGAATTCATAAACAGCTGAACTTGTGCACACTTTTATGAACTAAATGGTCTCAAACTGAATTTGGGGCTGCTAGAATCCATCTTGGTCACTATGAATATACATAGGCTCAAGAGAATGACAAATGTCACCCGAAATTTAATTTGTTGCAATGCATATATTAAACGAACATCACAGGCATCTTCGCACACATTCATAGACTCCAAAATCAGCCATAAAAGGACATTACACAACAATCTCTTCTAGCTCCAACCCCTTTAAACATATCCTCCCATTAACATCATTCAACAAACATCTCTAGCCCTTACTCCACCAAAAAGGCACCTACCTTTAATACAGACCCTTTCATCATGACCTTTTGTCGGTCAGGCTGCACCCCAGAGAGGGCAAACAGTTGGGCCTTGAAGACCAAGGGCAGTTCATCTGTGTTAACCTCCACATTTTGGAACTTCTCTTTGCCCCACTTGACTGTCACTGCAACAGAACACATCAATGCTGGCATGAGTATAAACATATAATTGGGTCTCAAAATGACACTGTGACCATAGGTATCATCAATGTCATGTTTTTAGTTACATGCTCCATACCTTTCACATTATATGTGCACCTATAAAATTAGTACTTTTGGCACAAAATGCACCTTAGTATACATGCACTGTCCATCATTCATCCACCCAAGGCGGGAGAAGTGCACTCCTGTAAAATAGCATATTTTCAATTTCAGTGAAGGATCTCACCTTCTGAAAAGGAAAATGATTTTACGATCAATCAGCTGAGTACTTTAACCAACGCTACATTAGAACATATTCAGTCTTTCAAACTATTAAATACTCCTTGAGAAAATTAAATATCTCTCTCCTCCCCCCCCCCCCCCCCATTTCTTTTAGGGATTGGTCAATTACATGTACACAAATAATTGGTTCGTTATTCGTTTAGTCAGCAAAATCTGCAACAATAGATTCAGAAATTATCTCATTGATTTAATCTTAATTTTTCACCAAATTAACTTATCAGGTTTGTTCTGACTTTTTCAGGGAGCTAGTGTAAGCCATCAATTGCATCTTAGCATAAAAAAAAAATCCATAAAATATGTAAACATATTAAGCCTGGCTCTAAATTTGGCAAAACAATTTACTATGGAATCACTGATACACTATGAAGGCTTGGGCCTGTATTTTTCCGTTTCAAAAAACTAGAAATTCCGTTTCACCAGCCAAAAATTTCCAAATTCCGTTTCAGTAGTTTTCTTTGTATGTAAAATACATTGAGGCAAAACAGCAAATTCCGTTTCAGAGGTGCCAAAAATTCATTATTCCATTCTGTTTCGGTTAAAAACGGAAAAATACAGGCCCTAGAAGGCCTATTTATGTCTGTGATGGTTCACCAGTTAAACTGATAAACCCATACAGCAAATAATCGGTTATGCTGTTGCAACTCATTCACCCTTACAAAGATAAACAGAAAATAAATACTAATACTGGGGTGAATTAATTTTTTCCACCACAGGGAAAAATTGATACATATTGCCAATGCTGCCTGGGAGGATCCCTGCAATTCATGTAAGCATAGCTGTTGGTGGCCTAGCCCCAGTGAAGAAGTTAGTAGATCATTCCAGCAAAAGACTGTCTTCAGATGCATGGCAATACTTTGGATTTTCAATTTTGGCAGTGGAAGGGAGGTAATGGGGTTCCAGTAATAGATAAAACCAAAGCAGTTTGCCAAACATGTAAGCTTGAGGTCACATATCATTTAAAGGGGACTAATTTGAGTATTTATTTTCACAGCAATTAAAAAACAAGAGGGCTGTGTGAACAGCCCATGCTCAGCTGACCTAGAGACTCATCACACTTGTGGTTCTGTGAACTTGGGATATGATCAAGGTCATCCATAAACTGAGTAAGTCTGACCTCAATGGTAGAACACTAAAATCATGTGCAACATCAAGGTCCATCATAAAAAGTCCCAAAATCACTGGAGCATGACCATTTGAACAAACATGGTAGAGACCCACCTAGTACATTGCCACCAAGTTTGAAGTGAATCTGGTTGATGCTGTCTGAGAAGAAGTTGAAAATGTGAATTAGCATTAGAATACCCATTGACTTACATAGTAATCAATAGGATAGGTGCATTTACATATAAGTACCCAAATTGAAAAAAAAAAACAAAAAACAATTAGGAATCCACAGCACTGCCACCTAGTGGACAACTTTGTCTGACCCTTCCAAGCGGAACATATCCACCAAGTTTTTCGCTTAATCTGAGTGACGGTTCTGGAGAAGAAGCTGAAAATAGTGAAAACCTGAGACTTGTCAGCTGAGCTAAAAAAAAAGTACAAACTCAGTGCAGTCAAACATTGTTGAGGCAATCAGCAACATGTTCTCAAGAGCCACTGCTATCACTCAAGGGATTGCTGAATACTTAACTGCAGATCTTAGGCCCATACACATAGTGCAATCTAAAGGATTTAAAAATACCATGAAAATTTTGGAGACAAGCTGCACAATTCCAGGTTGACGTTATTTTATGGACAGCCTCCTTCCATCTTTGTACAAAGAGACTGTACAAAACAAGCATAAAATGCTAAGTGACATTGAATCTGTTGCCTTTATCCATGATATGTGGATAAGCTTAATACCTCTTTCAGTACCAACTGCTACTTAAGTTAAACTACTGGACATGAACTGCTCTCTATTAGAATAAGGGTGCTAGATTCATCTGGCTTGCGAAAAGACCTTGCATTCAAGTAGCAGTGTGCATGAATTTACAAAGAATGTAAGAGTCTATGTTAACAGCTTTCCTCGATGCACTTTGGGCATATTGTGTTACAGGTAGACAGGCATCATGATTTACAACACCAGTTTTAACACTTTCCATGCCTGGAATCTGCATAAGAAGGTGCACAAAAAAGCTGGCTTGTTTACAAGCAAACAAGATATTTCTCACAAAGTAGTGTAAGCTATGATAAAGGCTTAAATTATAACAGCAAAGATATATATTCCCAAAACCTCTCAGAGTCTTATATAATAGTTTTCATTTTTTTTGGGGGGGGGGAGGGGTGCTTGTACAACTTGTAGACAGTGGCTACCACCTTCTCTTCAACTATTTATATTGCGACTTACAAGCAAACAAACTATTTCTTGCAAAGTAGCGCAAGCTATTATAAAGGCTTAAATTATAACAGCAAAGATATATATAATCAAAACCTCCAAGAATCTTATGGTTTTCATTCTTCTTTTTGGGGGGGGGGGGAAGGGTGCTTGTACAACTTGTAGACATTGGTTGCCCCTTTGTCAACTATTTATATTGCAACGAATCAACCACTTGCACTTCTATTGATCAAACAATTATATTTTTTTCAATAAAGCAACAAGACCATAATAGTCCTGTGCTCTGTTTGACCTACAAAAGAATCAGACTTGAACTGTTCATAAAATAATATAAAACAAAGTCCCTACAGTGCCTCTTCTTATGGGAGGTCAACGAGATGTGAGTTAGAGAAGCAGCTGAACACAAGTTCCCGTTGATGCACAATCTCTAAACTCAAACTAGTAGCACTGGAGCCCAGAAGTGGCATCACGCAAGAGAGGTCCATTGGGCACCTTTTGCAGTTAATTCTTGGTAACACATGTACATATATTGCTCAACTTTATAAACCAAATTAAAAGCCATGTCCTTGTGTGCCTGGAATTTGGCAGGCAGACTTTTCAATGTAGATCACAGAACTTCTAAGGTACCTCTCGCAGTGCCAATAGAGATACATGACCTATTAAATTACAGAATCTAATACATCCTAATGTGTCTCCCTGCTGATTCCACATTGCTGATTTCAGTCTGCCTGAGCTCTACTTGGGAATTCAGCATGTGCATAAAGTACATTTTCTCAGTTACTTGCTTTTGGTTGCTGCATATGTTGAGGTTGCTACAAGACAAAAATTTCTTCTGTTCTCATGAAGGTTAATGAATATTTCATTACTTACATTAAAACCAAAAGAAGACACCCCTGTAATTGATAAGAAGAGAGCATCCTTCAATAATATTTGTGTTGCATCTAGCAAAACTCACTGAATTTTAGTGTCAGTAGTTTAAATTTAAGAACTTACTGCAGTTATCTCCAAATACAGTTTCAAAGTCAAAGTCAAAAAAAACAAACAAACAAACAAACAAAAAACAACCAACCCATGCACTGGATAGCTAATACCTTAGGACGTAACTTCTTTACAATTTCAGTCTCAGGAACATGAATAATTAATAACTTGGTAAGCTACAGAAGATGAAGGCTTGCAAAGTGTTGAAAACACTAGAAACTTTCATTCCCCCCCCCCCCTTTCCAAAATACTACCACATCACCACTGGCTTCATGCGCAAAGTAAGCCAAATCATAATAAAGCTGAACTGTTTCAAAGTGTCATCAACAGGATGCAAGGCACTACAACTTAAGCATATAATACAATCTGTATACATGTTATCTGCTGACGATGAGCATGTAAGGGAGGCAGGGCCGATGTAGCCATGATGCTAATGCAAGGCATTCTCAGCCGGGGCTCCAACTGTTGCTGCTATAACTCACATGTTGTTTATGGTTTCCAGGAAGGCCACCAAGTACTGAACATGCTCACTGTCATGCTACACCAGCCCACAACACATATATATCCAACATGACAACACTTTCTCTATGCTGTCCATTTCTTCTTTCTGCTTACGATTTTGGTTTTGTGCCTACCTTTTGTACATAAAACATAGGCCAACTCAAAATCTTTTCCCAGAATCACAAAATCAAAAAGTTTTAGTCACAGACATCGATAGTACAAAATGGGTTACATATATATATAGTGTGATCCTGTGCATGCTGTACATGTGTGTATTTACAGGGAACATCCTGTGAACTAGACCAACATGATATGTGTCTGTGAACATAGTTCTTACTACAACTAGAAAAGGATGCTCAGCTCCAAAAAATCACTCAACATTACATTACATATAGGTAAATAGCTGTCAAGAACAACCCAAGGCCAGGCTGTGTACTTTTTAACCTGCACATGATAATGTGCACTGGACGCTCCTTTGATTTGTCTTTGCTGCTAACTTTGAGGGATGAAAAATCAGAATTACATTCAGAATTAAACAAGAGGGCTGTGTGAACAGTCCATGCTCAGCTAACCTAAAGATACATCACACTTGTGGTTCTGTGAACTTGGTATAGGATCAAGGTCACCCATGTTCTCAGTACTAAGAATTTGCCTTAATAAACAAGTACATAACTGAATTTTAGAAAAGTGATACAACAATGGGCATACAAATCATCACTTTTCCTGCAGTACAACTGTACCAAAAAAGTAAACTAAACTGCAAAAATGTCCTCAGTGCTTGTCCACAATATATTGGTTTATACACCATTGGTACTTTGCACATGTATGTTTGCTGTAACAAAACAGACATATCATAATAAATTTGACAGACAGAAATGTTGCCACACTTGTGTATGTATTTCCATAGTGATTCTCTGTATCTTTAGCGGGATTGAGACAGTATTTCATACGTAGTTATTTGCAAGGCAACCCGGTATCATAAAAAAGGTAAGACAATTTTGTGTTATGATTACATCTCTATTAATTCAATATAATTTGTCTACATGGTGCTGATTACCATGGCGTTGCCAACTTTGGTACTAACAGACTGCATGTTTCGGGCATGGCTTTCCTGGAGGGAGGCTTCCCAGGAGAGGTATCCCATAAACAGTAGGTCTGACATGAAGACTGATCAAGTTTCCTGGCCTGAGCTAAATATGACCATGTGCAGTGCTTCACTCTTACATGCACATGTCTTGACAGTTAATGAAAGAGGCAAGTACTTCTTTTTCATCACTCAGCTGCCTTGCACACTGAAAATATTTCTGAGCTGGAGACATGACTTAAAGGCACCACTGAGTCAAAAATATCTTAGTTGACTATTAAACTGGCTCACCACTTTGAGATTTGACCGCTTTGTGACTCCAAACCTGGGATTTAGGAGAAGCTTGGCACCAAGGGTTAACAGTCCCTTGTAGAATACTAAATAAGCAGCTCATTGACTTAAGACACTTTCAGAATTGCTTTCACATGCTCTGAAATATGCAGTTTTCTTATCGTCAGACTCAGAACTGGGAGACATTTTATTTGACATATTTCAGAAACAATAATGATATATACATGAAAACTGTTAATTCAATAGGAGAACATGGTGATCGACTATTAAACCTATGTTCAGAACACAAACCAGTGAACATGACTCAGCCAAATGCTACAAATGTTTTACTGCATGACAGCCATTGGAGTGACTGTAGATAGACAATGGGAAAAATGAAGTATCCAAGTTTTGGCCAAGTTCATTTTTGATTATCCCCATATCAAAGACCAATACACTGTTATGTGATCAAACAAAAACTGCTTACAAAAAAGCAGAGAGCAGCTCCATGTTAAAAAAAAAAAAAGGATACGCAATACACCAATTTTTGTTTCACATGCATCCATATATCACCCTCATAAACATAATGTTCAGCATTGTACAAGATGACATGAAACCTGTAAAAAATTGTTCTGTCCCTGTAAGTTGCTCTCATTGGCAACAAAGATACAAGCTGTTATGGAACATGCGAGAGCTGGCATGATGCAATATAGTCCATCAACTCCAAGTACCTACACACAGATCCCTTTGCACAGATACTAAATTACTAACGTATTCTAGCGAAATGCTCAAGTGAACAAGTTTTTTTTTTTCTGGGGAGCTATAATTTTGTCAGTATGTGCTAAAATATATGGTTTCTTACACTTACACTTCAAACTTATATGTAGTATGGTTTATGTTAAGTTTTAAGATTTTCTTTGGAATTTATAAATTGCAGTTGGGAAAGGTAATACCCTTATGGTGTGTGTCTGCATGAGGCCTGTGCATAACTACAAATTTCCAAGTTTGCAAAAGAATAAGACTTTTTGTTGAAAAAGAAGAACTGCTATTCACACAAAATTTTTTAAAGTAAAATTGCTCTTTATAAAAAGAGGAAGATCACCCTCTTGTCACAACATTTTAGAAGGAGTACAGTGGTCCCTCCTTTGAGAGACCCCCTGCATCATGTCCCTTGCTCCAATTTTTCCATATTTTTTTACCTCAATTGAGACCATTTGCTTTATGGGATCACTTAAGCCCTGTCCTAGGAGTGATTTTCCAAAGGAGGGCACATTCTAATGACAACAATCAAGTAACATATGTCATATAAAAGAACCAAGTTCACTTGCATACATCTAAGGTAGATGTGAATAACCAATAGTGCTGCGTATCGGCCAGGAAAGCACAAATGGATTTCCGAGGTTTCTGGTAGAGAGTATTACCGATTACAAATCGATCATTTGCCATACTGTCAAAATAATGTTGCTCAATGGCCTGCTCTTGGTCCATAAAACACATGTAGGGTCCAGTTGACTTTCTGATCAAGTAATGTGAATGCATACCTTTCGAACATCTGTAAACACGACCTGGCAAATGCCAGACAGCTTAGAAGTGTTAAAATCAAGCTATGATTTTAATGAAAGTCCAACGTGTTTCGCCCAACCTGGGCTCTTCAGGGACTGAGTGTAACGGTGGCGTGTGTCACCTTATAACTGAAACCTAAGGGCAGCACACCCTTGTTGGCATTTGTTATATTATGTACTAACATAATCTCAAATAAATTGTTCATGACTTAGACTAACCGCCAAATGGACATGTTAGCTGGACGTACAAGTTTCACGTGGCAGAATTCATGTGAATCAGGTGTAAACAGATACATTGCCAGGGAGGGGGAAAAAAGTCAGTGTGCAGTTCCCCAGGAAAAGATCCACAAATATGTTCTTTTCTGGGAATTGTAAAATACTTCATTATGCGGGGTTGCATAAGTGTAAGAAATTTCATTATGCAAGACTGCATAAGAAATGTGTTCATGAGATGACATGAAGGAAATCTTAGGCTACTGTTACATGACAGATTACATAAATGTCATATCTGTCAGAACTGGTATGTGGTGTCCGCAGGGAAATAGACAAAAGAAATTGAAGTTTTAACATAAGACTGGGCAAAGTTGTCTATTTACCCATGACATCCAGACCGAAGGGTTCCATAGTGCATAGCTGATGAATCCAGTAAGACTCTCTTCTCAGCCTTGAGTGCTTCTGTTTTCCTCAGCTCAGGTGGGGTAGGGATGTGTTCTAGGATCTGGACCTTAAGAGAAGGTCATTGTGATCTGGCCTGGCAAAGTGTCTGCGAGGGGTTGGTTGATATCTCCTTTGTTGATGTAATAGAAATGTTCCCTTAGTCTATGCATCATGGGTCGATAAGTTTGCACTGCATATTGTTTGTGACACGATTTACAAATCAACAGATAGACTAGGTTGCTATGCCTACACAAGCCACCCCTGGGTGTAGTATAGGTATGCCCAGTTTGGGTGCTGGAGACCACGCCTGTGGTGTCCATTTTATTGCAATATCTGCAATTATCGTTATCACAAGGGTTTTTGATCAGTGATGCCCGCTACTGCTGTAGGGAGTCTTGGTGGTGGGAATTTAGTTCTGGACCAAACTAAAATATCTTTGCAATTCTCTGCTCACTGGAATCCCATAGTGATCTGTTTATTTCCCAAGATCGCCGCAAACTTGGAAGCATGAATGGTGTTCCAATTCTTTGCAATTATCTCCTTCAAGGGAGGTACTCTAGGATTGTGCCAGGTGATGAGGAACAAACTGTCCTCACTTGGATTGGCTGGTGATGAGCAAGGGAGCGGGTTTCCAGTAGAAGTAGGTTTGGGTACTCTCTCATGGAGTAGTACCATAGGACATTTTTGGCACTGATTTCAAAATCATCTTGCTTTGAGCAGATTCTTTTTATTCTTAGCAGCTGGCTTAAGGGCCCTGTTATTTTACGGTGTTTAGGGTGTGCGCCTCTATAATGTTGATACCTATGGGTATCTGTGGGTTTGCTGTTCAGGGTTGTGTGCTTGGTCAAAGCACACCATTGTGTCCAAGAAATTAATCTTCTCATCACTGGATGTGGCTGAGAATTTTATGATGGGGTGACATTCGTTAAGCGAGTTGATAAATTCCCTTAGTCTTTCTGGTCCATGTGGCCAGATGCAAAATATTTCATCCATGAACCTGAAGAACACCGCAGGTTTTAGGGGGGACCTGGAAAGAATTTTTTCATGCAAGTCGGCCATGAACAGATTGACATAGACTGATACAGCCTTTGTCAAAATTTTACAGAGGAACGTGTGCAATATAGACAATAGTAATTCCATATATATACAGGTTAGACAGGGACAGGTTAGCTTATGGAGAGTAAAGAGTTCGAACTGCGGAATAGGATATTGACTACTAGGAAGTGGTTCTGGGCAAAAAGACACAAATACAATAGGAAGGTGCCAATTGAGTCCCCATCGCAGTACTACTTATTTGCACGTAATGTTCACCATTGAATTCAAAATTGTTACATGGAAGAACTAGTCTCCGTAGAGAAAATTTCTCTGACTGGTGGTCTCATGCTTGTATTCCTATGCTTCAGTAGGCCTTGGGCTGTGGTTCTCAACACTTCCGCTATAGGTATGTTGGTGTACAGTGAGTTTACATCCAACATGACAAGTAGAGCAGGTTGTCCCTGAAGCTTTATAGCTTTACGGTCCCGTTAAGCTTTGATTTTTGCTGACAATCTCGGAGTTTTCCCGTAAAGCTATCTCGATGTCCCGTTTATCTTCAATTTTCACCAAATCTTTCATTATTGCCCGAGATTTTGATGTTTTACTGTGTATCATACGATAATCTAT
This sequence comes from Hermodice carunculata, assembly GCA_964020975.1. Lineage (NCBI taxonomy): Eukaryota > Metazoa > Annelida > Polychaeta > Eunicida > Amphinomidae > Hermodice > Hermodice carunculata. The sequence goes on along the minus strand of OZ026630.1, from coordinate 70,562,743 downwards.
TAAAAAGGCAGTAAAATTTGCATTTATTTATGCCAAAAATAAGTTACATGTAATAGGTCTAAGTAGTTACCAACTGAAGACCCTTTAATTTATTTGGGCTAATACAGCCTATGTCAAAATTCTACAGAAGAATGTGTGAAATATGGACCATAGTACCTTATATTTATATAGGTTAGACTCTGACAGGTTAGCTTATGGAGAGTAAAGAGTTCGGACTGCGGAATAGGGTAATGACTACTAGGAAGTGGCTCTGGACAAAAAGACACAAATACAATGTACTCAGTCGGCAATCAGAATGCAGTTTAGAACATTTTTGCTATTGTCGCTCAGTATGTGAAGCTGTGGTGTCCTCGCTGTTGAGAGCAAGAGTTGCTGCGTAATTTTGTGATCCTCTTCAGGCGTCTGCTGTCCATCATGTCTTAGTTTAGCAAGTTTACTGACATGAAAAATGGCAACAAAAGCAAAGACTACCACACAGGCAACTATAACACATTTCTTAGACCAACCAAACTCAAACAATGAACTTGATGCCAGATGGACATCCACTTTTTCTGGGTGGGCAACCAACTGTTTGGCACCCAGAACTTCAAACAAACAACTAATTCTCTTTAAAATAGCTACATAGAAGGAGAATAATACCAAGAATAGTTTATATTCATAGAAAAAATAATAGAACAAACAAACATAAAGTAAAGTTACAAATTATTCTATTTGTGAAAATTCCAGCGAGATGGGCGATAATTGGTGTATTTTACCTACCGAAGTAAAGATCAGTTCTAGAAGTTCAGCAGAACTTTCAATAATTTAGACAGTACTTGTGTGATAATCTTGACCGTGTGCTTCCTTGATGGGAAATACACATGCTTCAGGTTAAAATCCAATTGTTTTGCTTCTAAGCTCATCAGTTATTATCTGTGCTTGGTTTCTTGCCACATGGTCATGCAGTATGATGGTCTATCACTAGATGGCACTATATGTATAGTAGTAATATTTTGTATGAATTTTTTGTTTATTTTCTTTGGTAACTGTTTTAAAATAACGGAACTTTTTAAACTGGTTGGAAATGATACTTTCTTATGACTAAATGTGAAATAAAGTAATGAATATTGAAAAGTGAAAGACGTATTCAAAGGTTTTAATGTGTAGCCTTAAACGTACAATATTATCCAAGAGCCATTTTGGGGCCTACAATTTAAGTGCGGACTGATATTTTGTACAGTGAATGGACAATATCACCTTAGCTAATAGATAGAACAAATAGTTCATTAAATAATTAATTATTCAAACACTACAACAAAATACAACCCAGATAATTAAAACAAATAAAAAGGGAAACAAAACAAGGAACAGGCCTAATGGCGGTTGACTCCTTTGCTAAGATAATAGTCTGACCGGTTTCGCTGACTATACAGCTCATCAGAGACTAGTCTAACGGCTGGTGGGGCATGCTTTTATAACAGGGTGTAACATACGTAACTAACATTACTGTGTGTATTGTGACGTGCAGTATTTTATGTCTGGACATGTACTATGCCTGTCGGGATTGACCCCACATAGTACAGGCCCTGTTTATAGCAATGCCCAATAGGTGGAATCACTGTCAAGTCTGTGACAGTTTTTCACCTGGATGACCAGTGGTCATCTGTAATTGAGAGTGTTTCGTGACTGTGTAGTAGCCTATTACCACTGAATAGAAAGATTTTACCAGTTCGTTAGCTCAGGAAATAGGGGTTTCCTGAGTGTGCATTAGTTGTTGATGGGCAGATAAACTGGAACATAAATAAAAAATAAAAAAAGGAAAATATCTTGGTGGGTTTTCAGATAACTTCAAGTATGCGCATGGGTTTCTAAGATTAAAAATCTCATTGTGATGAAGTAAATAATTAAAGAAAGAAAAAGTAAATAAAGCTTTACATTCATTTGTTCACAAAAATAGGCCTATATAATAAAGTGTGTACATATTTTGTGACAAAGTCAATTTTTAGCTATAACATTTTTCACATGAAGTAATGTTTAAAATGCTTAAAAATAATTGTCCAATATTCACCATACAAACCACAAACTCACCTGATGTTACATGTCAGACAATTTGTGTGTTGATTTGATCATTTGTACAGTAAACATGGAAATGTTTAAAAAAGTGATAGGTGCATGTATGTACATGGCTTTTACACTATTACAAAGCGGCATAACTAAAATATTCTGTAAATTCTGTCGAGACAAGGAACTTTATCAGGGGGACAAGTATTTTTCCTACTTGCCCTGGGACAAGTAACTTTATCTGGGGGACAAGCACTAAAAACATTAATGCCAAGCCCTAAATCAGTCAGTTGATAATCTCTTGTTTGCCTTTGGCTGAAGGTCCTCCAGATGATCTTGTCAGTTGAGGGCAGTCAAACTCCAAGATAATCTGCATTATCTACTCAAGAGTGAGGGTATCACCAGTGTCACCTGGTTCCTTATTGCCTAATTCAAGGCTACTTTCTGAGCCTACTGTTCTACGTACTGAGAAGACAGTTATTGACCCAAATTTTTATTGAGCCTCACAACCCACGTAACTAATGTTACTAAGGTCAATGTTTACGTACGGTATATAAAGAAGAGACTGCATCTGTTAATTCAGTGTCTGATGTGCCCAGCACTGGGCAAAACTGGTCAGACTGTTCCAACATACAAACCAGCACATTTGCCTCCGTGGCACTCGCCTGGATGAACATTACTTTCTGAGTTGCATTCTGCACTATGCTTTCAATTTTGTGGCAAAATTAAATGCAATGCCTAAAACGCAACTTGCTGCTTGATAAAGTAAAGTAACAAGTTCCAACAAAGTTGAACAACAAAACATGTACGTGGTAACAAAGTGAACTGTGAAATCAAAACAACTACCAATGAAGAACAGTATTAGTAAAAATACAAATATAAGGTTCAACTCTTGCTACTGTCTGTTTCAGGGAAATCATTAGTGTAACTGCTTTAATGACTTTCTGTAAGTGGTGGCAATGATTCTATTTTGTTGATAAAATCATGTGTGACTAAATGATAAACATTATGCTATGTGATTTACCATATATTATATTTGGCTGGGATGTCAAATACATGCACCGTAAAGGCGTAAATCAATCAAACCAACAACACAATGAACATGCATTCTCTCATGCACCAAATTTTTCAACAACTTGGTTCTTCCACATCTTCAAAATTGTTCAACACCAATCATAGATATCCATACCAATAACACCTAATTCTGATTATGTGTATCCCAAGGGATGTATAACAAATGTTGACACAAACAAATTTTGACACTAGGCGATTTCTTACCAGAATGGCTAAAACTCTACATCTGCAATGCACTTTGAACAGGACTACTGGAATTACTTCTAGACAAAATGAACCCATCTCTTAAGGACTTCAATGTCCATGCATCACGGGGGCATGATTTTGAGTAACTTGGGTGTTTAAGTGCAGTATATCTTAACTTGTAAACCACTTGTCACATTATACATGTTCTATCATACTGTCTACAAGTGGTATGTATTTATGAATGTATTTATTGTGTTTGAACATGGCCCCAGGAGGTATGAAAGAAGCTATTTTTACTGTTGGATGGGCCAACCTGTATGAAGAACTTGTATAAATAAATAAACAGGTGGCCTACAAATACATAATTCGTTGTACATTTGCTGCAGAACACTGGCATATTCCGAAGAATGTGACGTCCCACTGCTTTTGAGCATGCCATGAGTGGTATTGCATCAACATCCCAACCGAGCTCATGGGACCAACAAAGCTAACATAACTGGGCCCATTTACTTTATCATTTTATTGTGGACGTTTACATAATTAAGCAATTAAAGTAAACCTGGAAAATAAATGAAAATACAAATTTATTCACTGGTGGCCCATCAGAATGAAGGAGAAACTTGAGTCTGTACGCAGGGGTCACTTCTGTTCAATGAAGAGTGGCTCATTTGGAAGCGAGACGCTTTGCGAGGAATAAAGAGGCCGAAGTGGGCTAAAATGCGTCCGACAACTCAGTATTAGACAGGGATCAAGAGAGTGGATTGTGACGAATCTTTTGGTACATAGATTATATGCGTCCGACAGCAGCAGGTGTTTTAAATAGGAAAACAGTATGGCGGCTCTAATTTTTGTTTGTTCCCTTCTTACCGGGTAACCCTAATCAGTATTTTCGGTGGACAGTGACTTTGCCAGTCAGTATGAATGGGTTCCTATTGACCATTGACCAGAATATGATGACAACCATTCTGCTGGTTGCCACTGTGAATGACAGTGACAATGTAAGTAAAACGTACATGTAGGCATGGACCTACAAAGGAAATGTAAGTATTAAGTCCACTGTCTTTGGTAAATCTTGTACTATTTGTAGGCTAATTCAAAGCAAGTTGATCCGTAAATATAAGGTTAAGAGTACTTTGCGACATATGAAGCGGTAAAAATTAAATTGTCTCCTGTAAATTAGGGGAGCCCGTGACTATCCCCTACACAGGCGGGACAGTTACGTGCATGGGGTGGGGGGGTGGGGGATTTCGGTCAAACGCCACCAGGACCAGTGCTTGTGTCAGTGGTGAGTGGCTTCTGTCCAGCAAATCATATTTTGCTTATTCACGAGGTCGACAGCTCACCATGTTTTAACATTGTCCTGATTACTCCCACCACTTGAAAATGTTCATTTACTTTCCCTGTAAACAAGAAGTTCGTATAGTACAAAGCATAAACCCATATTTTTACCTTTGTAAGTCGGCATGGTTTAAAAGTAAAAATAGAAGTATTCTCCGCCAACACAACGCTGCACAAGGCGCCGCTGAACCGGAAGAAAATGTTGGTTTTCTGACAATAGTTCCGCACACGAACGGTCTAAATGAGTCCGACTTCCGTTGATTTACTTTTTGATTGAATGACAAAAATTATAGATAATAATCCAATCAAGATTATTTTTTTATACCGTTGGGGATTAATATAGGTGAAGGAACGAAATCGTGCGATTATCAGATGTTACAAACATTTATTAAATCACGTGACAATCAGCTCGCCGGGCAGTCAACAAGGACGCGGTACAGCAGTGCAAGCCTGTCACAGTACAGAAGCACTTTGGGAACACTATTGTGACATTTACACAGTTGAGAGGTGGACAAGAGTTAGCCTTTGTTATTTCGGTAGTTCGGTTCTATCGAAAAGGGGACTTTTTGAGTGGAAGGTAAGCTACTGTGTCCATATGCAGTGATTTTTGTGTATTTCTTGTTTGACAGTTTGCCGTCAGGTGCACGTTGTGAACTGTCACGGAGGACGGTGCCATGGATGTGAGGATACCGGCTGAATTGCTACTTAGAACAAGAAGTTTCTATCAAACTATTTTTGAAGTTATTCTTGTCAATCACACTAAGGAGCTGTTGGTTTGCTATCTAAAATCTGATTTTGAGGTGAAATTATGCATTTGATGGACTGGTAGATGTTAATTTATACGACCAAGGGAGAACACCGCTCAGCATGCACGCCCCAAGGCACAATTACAGCGTAGGAGACTTCTCATATTGAAGTCCTTAGATCTTCATGATTCATTGCACATTGCCCAAAGCTGGTAGGTTTGAGAGAGTGATCATCCACTTGTAGATAAAGTACTTGCATAGATGACAAACTTTTGCCACGTGTATGACTGGAGTCATTCTTAATATTATGATTATGAACAATTTTTCACACAAGAGGGATCTGCCCTCCTCACCCATCCATTACACCCCTGGACCTAACTCAGTAACTGGCTTTATATTATAGCTAAGTCAAGAACAAAAGTCCTACACACATTCTGCAGCAGTGAGATGGTTCTTCAGGACCCAGCCCCATGCTAATCTGGATGTACATTGTTTTACATTTAGCATATGTGCACAGTGTAGTTGATGATTGAAGTGGAATAGTTTGCGTCACCATGTTGTGACAGCTGAATCACTTCATTATGAACAGGCTCAATCTTCATGTGGCACATGCATAGGTTCTCCAGATAACTTTTAAATACATGATTGAGTAATCAAAGGAGTGGATTCTACAGGTTTCCAACCTTCTTCCTACACATCACTGAACTCAAGTTGACAACTAATGAATTGTTTTGCAGATTGATATTGGGGCTTATCCTTAAGTCCCCAAATATCTGGCAAATGACAGCACATCCCTTTAGGGTAATTTTGCAGAATAGCTATTACTATTAGGTCTTTGTAAGGGATAGTATGTGACCAAAAATGGAGAAAACATGGCAAAAAATTGGCATAAACATGGCTCTGTGAAGCAAATTTTGTCCTTGATTTGGGAAATTTGCACATTGTGGGTCATGAAAGGGACAAAAAAATTACATTGTAGGGAATTGTTTGGCAAAACACTGGACCTTTGTTTTGAAATTTTGCTCAAAAAAGAACGTTCAGAGCAACACTTGCCAGACGATGGTCAAACTACACCAACAATGCATAAAAAGGATGATAACAATTCCTGAAATAGAAATGAACAATACAAGAATTGAATGTATAAATAAGGTTCATTTCCTTTCAATACAGACTGATAAACATCACAATTAGAAGTCATGTTGCCAGAATCTCCTCTAAAATATCCCAAGAACATTCTGCAGGTGATATACAATTTACTTGTGCTACCCCACCAAGACTGCAGTGTTCTAATCTGTGTGGTCATAAAAGTTCTACAAGTGCTTCACTCTAGAATGTGTACGAAAAGTGAGACTTAATAAATTTAATGCACATACTGAACCAATTTTCAAAAATTTAAATCTACTTAACATGAGTGATATATTCCTCCACCAACAACTTAAATTTTACTACTTCAAAAAAAAAAAATGGTAAGCTCTATATACAGGGTTCACACAGGTCCTTGGAGTGCTTGAAAGGACTTGAATTTGCTACATTCATTTTCAAGGCCTTGAAAACCTTGAAAATCCAGAATTTGGACAAAAGTCCTGGAAAAGTCCTTGAATTTTATTTTTAAGCATCACCCAATGAGGCAATTTGTCAAGGAATATGAATATTTTCCACAAAATTAAGCATTTATGAACTTGAATCACCTTAAGCTGAAACACATTCTGCTGTCATTTTCCTTTGAAGTGGCTGGTAAATTCCATTTGTCAAAATGTAACACTGCAAATTACAAAGTATCTTTTTGCTTTTAACCCATGTAGGTTTGACAGTTCTTATCAAATCAGGCTTGACCAATTATGTGAGCCTTATTTACATGCACAGCCTACTTTCTGGGACAAATACACTTTATCAAACATACAGGTAACAAAGTACATCACCTTCCTAGAAAAACTGTGGCATTCTTGTAAAAAATGTGCATGGGGATAGGTACATCTTCAGGTCAAATTTTACCCATGTGTAGTTGTAGCAATTTATAGACTAGATAGAGTCAATTTCAGGGATACAACCCATACTGGCTGTAGGCCTACATAAGTCACAATAAACTCATAAAATAATCCATATTGATTTTATCTTTAAAAGGACTTTCGGTAATATGATCCACATATAGGCTTCTTTGTAAGTTTGTGGAAAGTCTACTGCCTATTTAAAAAATTGAGTCTGATTCGTACATGGTTGGAATAAATAATAAATGTGGAATAAGATGCATTGGTCTTATTAGTAGAGGGTTGAAAAGTGATGATTTAAACAATTTGTCAGTTGTGTTCTATTGCTGGTTCTGGTCCTTGAAAACTTGATTTAAGTGCTTGAAAAAGTCCTTGAATTTACTTTTCATGAACCTGTATGAACCCTGTAAATAAATGCTGCATTTATAAATATGGAGCATATCAGTTTTTCTGTACTGAAGGGCATCTGCTGTGGACAACAAGTCCACTCTTCACTAAGGCTATCCAAAAGTTTTTAAAATCAAAATACTTCAACCCTGATATTAAAAAAAAAATAGTTCCCTCTTGCAATTTACACTGCATGGCTTTGCACTTCCTGTGCTCCCCAACACATGGACAAGTATGGTGAGCAGCAGGCTACTGCAGGTTTCTCAGCCTGTCCTGAATCCATATTTTGATTTAGTTAAATTAAGTACATAATTTATGACATCCATAGCTTTCAAATTTAGCAGATGGGTATTCTGATGGGGTACATGGTGAGCATGCATTGAGTTTCAGGGCCAAGTTACAGATGGCCCCTCTGAGGGGAATGCTTACATAATTTAATGCAATAATATGTGACAGAACGTGAAGATTTGAATCTTCATTCACAAGCCCCTGCTAAATTTGCAGTAATGAGCAGGTGCTCTTACACATACAAGAATAAACAGAGGCTCTTTAAAATTACAGGTCATTAAATATACTTCTGCACAGTTGCAGGTAATACTCTCTTGTGCTTTCAAGCATGTGATTGTTCCTTATGGCCACAGAAAGTACCTGAAGTATCAACTGGTCCTGTGCTGTCCCAGGCAAAGACTTGCTTGATCTGGATTATTTTGAGAATTATGTCTCCCAATGTACATGGGGATACTTTTGTTTTGTGTCTCTTTCTTTTGCTCTCTATAATTTGTTCTTGTTCTTCAACACTTTAGTTTCCATGCAATAACTCTTGAAGGATTTCACAAAACTTAGTAGGATTACTATGTGTAGATAAGGTCTATCTTGGGATTGTACTTGGATGACCTTGGCATAATTGTCAAAGTCACAGCCATACATGTATTTGGTAATGTTTTTTCCAAGTGATAACTCTTTGAAGGATTTCATAAAACTGAATGATACATGGTAAGATTATGTAACTAGGTAAAGTCTAACTTAGGATTGTATTTGGGTGGCTTGTAGAATAATTTTGTTTCCAATAACCGATAACTCGTGAAGGATTTCACAAAACTCAATGAAACTTGTTAGGTTATACATGTACAACTAGATTGTGATTGTATTTTGGTGACCCTGACCTAGTTCTTAAGGTCATAGAGCCATAAATGGTAATTTGTTTTATGTCTGATAAGTATTGAAGTATTAGACACAACTGAATGAAACTTGGTGGGATTGTGAACCTTGTTAAGATGAATAGGAGTGTTGTCTGTTGCATTACATGTAGGTAAATTTCCTGGATTTCACAGGTGTTTATTAATGTATTTTAAATAACAAGGTAAGAAAGTTAATAAAACAAGAGTTGAAACACAGGTAGTTATATCTAAATATAGCCTCCTTGGTCATAGGTAGCCACAGTAAGGTGTCAACTACATGTATTTTGTTTTCGAAGGATGTGGTACATGCACAGGCTTCTTGCAGGAAGGAAAATATGCTTACAGCTACCTTGTACTGAAAACCTTGTCACTATTAACATTGCTGCAGTCACAGTTATCTGTTGGCCTGTGATGTACAAAGTATTTATATATGCACACACATTCTTTATTTTATATATACAGACTCTGACTCTGTACAGATACAGACATGATCATCAGAACTGCTACCTGCTGAGAAACTTGCTTTGTAATGTGATCTGACTGTAACTTAAATTTTCTGGGTTGCATTTTGCATGTAGTTGTTCCTGGGCTGTTACACAGGACACCTACTGGTGTGGTATATGGTCTTTCTGCCCACATGATTTCAGATGCATTGGTAGCCAGAGGGAGATTTAGGAAGAAGTCTTAATAGGATAATGGTTGTGTATGCTGGTTGGGCCATGTTTCGAGAAGTGCAAGTCGGTGGGTGCGGTTGACTGTCAACATCTGGTGACCTGGTAATCAACAAGGTCAGGATGATGGCTCAGGTCTGACCAGATACCTGGATGCCAGATAAAGTGTTGGTTGTTTAACTGGAGGTAGCATCTCAGTATTCTTGCCTGAACTGATAATTTACAGCAAATATTATGTCTTATTATCTCATGGAATACATGATTAAAAGTACAGTCGTACCAAATGACATTTCATTGGTGCCAAATGATGGTTTATTGTTACCAAGCAACAGTTTATTACTAGCAAAATGTTATAAGTTGCAAATTCTTTCTTGTTTTTTTCCTTGTTTTAAACTATGTTTGGGAAAATGAATTTCTTTTGATGTAAATAAATACCTGTAGGCATGGCCAAATATGGATTGCGTGCAACCAGTTTTTTTTTTTTTTTTGGATAGATGTTACTTATGGTTTTATACATGCCGTTCCCTTGGTTTTTTGTTTTTTTTTGTTTTTTGTTTTTTTGTCTGTAACTTTGTTGTTAATACACTTATTTTTATGTTGTTTTCACATTGCAACTATTCCATGAGAATAAATCATGATACAGTGTACAGTGAAAGGAACAGAACAGTATTTTTTAGGGTCTGTCCCATAGGGGGACCTTTTCTGTTTTCGGGTTGTCTGTCCATCCGTCCGGATGTGCACATTCTCATTACCACAATATCTACAGAATGCTTCCGTTTATTTTGCTCAAATTTGGCAATATGCTTACCTTACCTGGCAAAATAAACTGATTAGATTTTGGTGTCACCATGACATAATTTGAGCAATTGCGGACCTTTCAGTCAGTGCTTGCGTTGAATGTATGTCTAGTTATTTTGTTTCTTTCACTCAGTTGTCCCCTTGGTTGCTATGTAGGAATAATCTTTATGATCATTTGTAGAGTGATCCATTGATTTTAAATAATGCACCATTATAGATATCAGACAATAGTAAACTTACATTAATTAACAAAGCTATACATGTGCTGGATGGATCACTGGTACATTCAGTAATACCTTCTATGAAAACCACGTTTTGCAAGAACCCATGCAACTTTTTAGACCACTCTTTTGAGACTGTATATACATGTATATTATTATGTGGTAAATTCACCTGTAACTTAGGTCTAAGACTTCTATACACCTGTGGAATGCAGGATCTTAATTATTAATTATGGTACATACATGTATATTACCTGTCTGGTCATGTCACCATTACACAATAACATATGTCTGGTTACATTGTATAGCTGTATGAAGCATGGCATTAATAAGGTACTGTTTACTAACAAACTTGTATACATATGTGTATTTGTATACAATTTCCTGCAACATATATCTGATGGAAGGGGGAGGGATATCTAAAAAAGAGATGAAGATCAGTGACTTGGGCATGACATAGATGGATTTGTATTTTTTACCCAAAAGTGGTGTTTTCATTTAAGTTTTAAAAAAATATGCAACCTCTCGATGTTTTATCTTTAATTGTATTTGTGTCTTTTTGACACTTTTTTCTTTTTTAAGGACACCCTTTTTTATGTCACAGGAGGTCTTTTATGGCTGGTAACATTAAGGAAGCAGTGTCACTAAAATTCTTCTAAGCAGGGCCCAACAGTTTTTTGTAGCCTAGAACAACTAAAATTCCAATAGTGCAAGTAATTTTTTTCATATTTGCTCAAGGGGCAACCAAATGTTTTGCTATCACAAATATGATGTGAATGGATGCACATTTTAGCTAAAACAGAACCATCTAAAATACCAAAATATCAACATAACTTGGATGGAGGACCAGAGCAGGAAAAAAAAAAAAGAATTGATGACCTTTGTGATAGCTAACTGTAATACTAATACAGCATATATTGTGTATGTTGAATGTGCAAAATATAGCTAAGAGTATGTTAAAAACCCAGTTTGTGTTTCTTTATTTTTTTTAATTGTTTTTTTTTTTTTTGCCCCCCCCCCCCCCCAGCAGAAACACTACAAAAGAATGGTAAAATAATTAGAGCATTTTTTGCGCCTGCATGCAAGTCACCTTTTACAATTTGCAATAACCCATTCAATGGTTAATTTAGAAGATTGCTCTGGAGCAATTGAGATACTTGGTAATTATAAACAAATATTGATTGTTTAGTTGTCAATGTATTTTTTAAGTAAACATGTAGGTGGAGACTGGGATTGTCCTGTGATCATGATTAATTTGGATCGGTGAACATGTAAATTTATACTATTTGGAGCTTAATCTGGAAAAGAAATCTCATTTACTTTATTTTGGCAAGTTTTTTATACCTGTTGCAAGTTGTTGTGCAGAATAGCTGCTTAAAATAACTATCGTCTTAAATTTATCATTATGGGTTTCATAGAATATAGAACAAAACTGTTACAAAGAAATGAGTTGTGAGTTTAGCTATAATTCGTTTCCCTGTTGTAATCTGCTTAGTTGGGCAACAGTTTTTACAGAGGTTGTGTTTAAAATGGGTAACCTTAAAAAGGGCTGTTCTTAACTGTGGATTATTCTGCCAGACCCAAGGAAGGCTTACTGGATTTATAAACTTAACATTGCTATACAAATTATAATTGTTTCAGTTAGACAAACACAATGATTCGCTGTGTGGTACATGTTGAACCATACTTTGGTGAATTCTTGCTACCTTCATTATGTACACTGCTGTTAATAGTTTGACCCCCTGGGGTAACAAGGGCACATGTTAGTTACCTCAAACCTGGCGTCTGTGTAGAGGACCAGGTCTTTCATGAGGGATCAGTCTCCTGGTGTTCTTTTCAATTTTTCAAAAAAAAAAAAGAAATCATGTCAAGCAGCTTTCATCTGTAAGTTAGTAGTACACAAACATAAATATATATATATATATATATATATATATATATATATATATATATATATATATATATATATATATATATATGTGTGTGTGTGTGTGTGTGTGTCTGTGTCTGTGTGTGTGTGTATAAACTCTGTACCTTAAATACATGTACAAGTGATTAATCACCCAGCTTGCAGAACCAATGTACCAATTTCTTAGATTTTTAGCTCAGCTGATTTATTTTTTTTAATGACTGCTAGCGATGCCAAACAATTTGAAGCTGTTTTATGTCAGTGATCTCAGAATGATTAAAAAGTTTCGCTGTGTCTCTTTGGTGTCTTACATTTACCAAAATTCATGCAGGTGTCCCATTTTTGTCTGAAAAATTGCTTGCAAATGCAACTTGGTGTCTAAAATAATAAATTAAACCATAATCAGTTTCTGGTATAGTATTGCTATTTTTCACAAATGAACACCTAATTTCAGTGTAATACTGGCAACAGGATAGACATGAGTATGGGCTGACATGTGAAAATTTATAATTGTGGACCCTTATTTTTTTTTTTTTTTTTGGTCTAATTATTTTATTTGTAGATCTTGATGAAATGGAATGGGAATGGAAATGCTTCAGAGGTAAAAAAAAACTACCATTTTAGTGTCTGATGCCACCGGTACAGTATTAAAATTGTATTTTACACAAAATAGAGCCGACCTATATACTTAAGAAAGGATTAAACCACTGTTAGTATAGTGATAGGAGTTATGCATTGTATATTCTCAATACACTATAATTGTAGTTGTAATGGACTTAACTGTGTTTTTTGCTGCCTTATGCATTATTTTGCCTGGCCATGCCCCAAGAAGATGAGCTGCACTAAGTTTTATAATGCTAAGTTTTTCATGCGTCATGCTTTGAACACTGTACACATGTATGCCAGCCAAATGGCATATCAGGGTGTCTAATATGAAATTTCTTTCTTTGTTTCTGTATCAGAATCATTGTGTGTGATGCAAATTTTACTTCACATGATTGGTATATAATGGCCAAGCACTATTTGGATTTGGCTACAAATGATCTGATGGATACAACAATAAAAACAAATTGACATTTGCTCTACTTAGATTAACTGCCATGGTGTTTTGAAAAGGAATTACCACCATATTGGAAAGTACTGCTACTGTTGACTTACTCCAACATTGTGTGTGATATGTATATATGGACTCTGGTAGTTTAAATATTGAGTAGGATAAGACATGTAATGACCCAACAGAGTATGGCCTGGGGGCTATTTCTGCTTTAAATATGTGAAATGTGAACCAGAAGTTGAGACTGTCTGCCTGTGTCTAGAAATATTGGCTTGAGGGACTGACTAGCTCTTTCTGTATTGTGCAAGGACTAACCTTCTATTAAGCTGCACTCTGTACATTTTAATTTGAGTCTGACACCTGTGCTAAACAGAGAAGTTACTTGCAAGCATATACACATGGAGGGCCAGTTTTGACTTCCTCCGTGTACATGAATCAAGAATTTTAATCAAAAAGGTTAGTTGTATATATATCTTTACAGGAATGGTTACTTCCTGGAAGTTGAAAAGCATACGTGTACTTCTTAATAACCCATCAGTTTCTGTTGTATTGCATACCAGAATTTGGTTTTTCTCCCCACAACAGTTTTGGGCCATAAATTTTTTTGACGAGTCAGACATTACATGTACATGCTATAGCAGCCAGGAACTCTGTCCCTTTCAGACAAAAGAATGAACAAACAGGCATGAATAGTCTACAGGTGTTACAAGACTACCTTGGCATAGTTCATCTTCCATCTAATTAAAATTGGCAAACAAACATGATTGTTTCCAGTTAATAGATGAGTATGCTACACCAGCTCATTATCTACTTGTTTCCATCATTTGAGCGAAAAATAGGTTTGCTTGATGTACCTGTGGTTGTTTGGGTGTCTTTGAAGTATTCACAGAAATACAGAGATGACATGGAGCACAAGTATGCCAAATTTTACCGAGGCTCCCACATGAATTTGCAGTCAGTTAATATGTGCTATATGAAGTACACAATGTCACCACACGTCTTACTTTTTTCAGTCTGCTGCTTTCAGACAAAGTGAAACAGATAAAAAATGTTGTAACTCATTGCTGTTTTTGACCATTAACCCTATTTATGCCAATAATCAGGTTTGTCAACATTTAGAAATAGAAATAAGAAAGTGAAAGAGTTGGTGTGTTGATCAGTTTTAATAGTATACATTGTACTATTGTTTGGTGAAAATTTTTTATTAATTGGTTCAAACAAATTGAAATGATTTTTATGTAGTTGTGAGATTAAAAAAAAACATGAGCATATTATGATTATTTATATGAAGTGTACAGATGGATTGAAAAAACAACAACAACAACTAAAGCTTGTACATCAATCACAAGATTCACACACTTAATAAGAGCAGTTTAGTAGTGGATCTGCATTCTACGTTGATGAAATGGAATGAGCTATGCAGTGCTTTTGTTTGGGCAGAGTTATAGAGATACAAACTCGCCTTTGAGATGGAGTTCAAATTATAAACCATTTCCAATACTGCATGATTAAGGATTTGGAAAACTTTAATTTCCAGTCTTCTTCATGGCCTTTACTGTGTGAATCATAAGCTAGAGTCCCAAATTTCCCTGGACATAATCTGAATGATACTTAACAATATTAATGCCTAAGTTGAGTAAATCATTAAGAGCTTATGTAATAATGCGTCTGATCATGGCAATCATTATGTATACTCCTCCATTGTACCTGCCAGCAAGGTGGGACATGTTGTTCTGGCACTTTGGGACAATTTTGCCTGTTGGGACGTGTACATAAATTACAAGTGTATAAACAAAAGTGCAAGATCTGAGATATGCTTTGTCTGATGGTAACCTTGACATCTACTGCAAGCCTCTATTTCAGTGTCACGAAGTGTCATTGGTATTAGAACTTTCAATCTACAAATCTCAATGCCCTGGCTTAGCAGGCTGTTATCCAGAATTTGAAATCTGTGTGTCCAAACAATCAAATTTGTTCAGATTTTATGTCAGTGTGTCACATCTGTGTGTCCAAACAGCCAAATTTGTTCAGATTTTATGTCAGTGTGTCCACTTTCTATTAATTACATTATGAAAAACATGATTTTTGGGTGTCCAAATTTGAAATTGGGTGTCCAAAAGGGCACACCGACACTCCCCTGGCTATCACTATGTGAGGAAGTTGAATCATTTGAATTCTAGTTTTGGGGCAAGGAAGTAGAATTCAAATGAAAACAAGAACAACATTTTAAATCTGCAACTAAAATTGAAGTTCAACAAACAAACTACTCTGAATTATATTAAGGGTGCTAGAATCATATTCCTTGCAAAAACACTTTTCATTCAAGTACCAGCATGTCTATTCTTCGAGAGATTATAGTTGTTTGGGTGAACAGCTTTCCTTGGTGGCAAAGTGCATTGCACCCAAAGCTAGCAGAGGAAAGCTGCTGACTCAGTCCAAAATGTGGCACTGAAAGAGTTAAAGAATTTGCTGAAAATGTGTATCTTTGACAAATTTTAACTACAGCCACAAGACATCAATATTTTACTGGGGCTGTAATTCACCAAGTTCATTGTGTAAGTGTGCCAGGGCTGACATCAACACAGCACTCAGAAAGGAAAACTGAGGAGCAATTGCTGTAGGATTTGGGTAATCTTATCAGGGAGGTGGGACTTCCCTGGGGTGGAACTATTCTTGGCCTCACTGTATTATGTACTAGTATTTAGTAAACATTCACATGTTATAGCTTGAACCGAATAATGCCTCCAGAGATATGTATAAGCCAGGCACCAGTGTGTTCCCTTTATCCTGGTTTTAACACAAGCTAATGCATGCATGGGTTGTCTGTGGGATGTGTCAAGAATACCCAGGTGAGGTTAAGTTTGCTCAAGACACTGCCTAAATTGAACAGAGGAGTCTGTCTGATTAACAAGCAGTTCATTTTGCCTTTGTGTAGTAAGCCTAGATATGTCAAGTGGATGACAGATGAATATACAAGTACTGGAATGTGACTGGTGTTCGGCAGAACATGCTGACTTGTGTGTCAGTCAGTTGTGATCATTTTCTTGTCCATGCCTGGCTGGCTTATAGATTTCACTCGGATAAGTTTACAGAAATGTTTGTTGTTTTGACAAAGTTACTTTGGTGTGTTGTTTTTGTTGTTAACTACCAAAACCAACATGAAATGGCCCTATCTGAAAAGTTTAACAGCAATTTGATTTATACATATATATAGCTGAATTCCGGCTGGTTACAGTAGAAGAGAACATTTGGGGAGGGGATTGGGTCTAAATGTATTGCTAAAGGTGCTCAGTAGCTGACACCAAGAAGGCTAGATATGCATATTTGGCCTTCTTGCTGACACTGAAACATTATACAGAGACCAAAAAAAAAAAAAAAAGAAAGAAAATGAATCATATGTATGACTTTATTATAAAGTACCGAATTGAATCTGTGGACCAGTTTTTTACTTTGATACATATAAATGACCGAATTTCTTCAGCACATCTTACCTATGGAACCAGGGTACAAGTCTGACCTCAATTTTGTTTAGAACATGTAGCAATATTACAGGACATGATAGTTCTATGAAGGATTTATATGCCTGTGGGGAGAAATGGTCAATATTTGGCTTGTTGGTGGATAAGTGCAAAGTTGGGTTGTAACTTGTATCACCTCATTTGGGACAATGAGATGGGAATGCATGCTGCTGACGCCACTCAATCCATGTAGTGTGGTGTGTGGGATTCCTTGGTGGGACCAAAGGGGATGTGAAGTGCAGGATGGTGTGACCAGTTTAGCTGTTGTCAGTGGTTGAAATTGATGCATTGATGTTGCAAGCTTCATGCCACTATTGATTAAACATCTGTACCAACAGAAACCTGTGTCTTTTCACCAGACTGCGCCAGGTAACAGTCATCCCACTGATATGAAAGTCCTGGTTTCCAGATCCAAATTTCCTCCTCCATCCTCTTGTCAGTACAAAATGTTTCGACCACCGCCCTTGTTCTGCTGCTCTAGAATAACCTGTTTGTGAGTGAGTGACCTGTATGCCTTGGCATTGAAGACTCACATTGATGCCTGTGCTACCACTGGTTCCTTAGTAAGCCCACAGGCACCTCAATAACACACACACTTTTTGCACGCTCCTGGCCATTATCTCATTCCAGGACATTGTCTTTCATTGTGCCTTTTCAGGCACGAACTTAGCTCTTCTGTTCACCTTACATAACATTCCAGGCATGTTCCATGTTTCTACATGAAATTGGCATCTGGAGCATCCTATGTTTAACCTATTGAGGTAGTATATTTAATATTTATGTAATATTTACAGTGACAGAAAAAAAACAACAAAATGCATCTAAGCAACTCTTCTGTTCATATTACATGACATTCCATGTTTTCTGCATAAAATTGATATCAATAGCATCCTAGGCATGTTTAACCTGCAGGGGTGACCTCTTTATTGTCTTTCTATGTGGGCACAATAACATGCATGAATAGGCATTAGATTATGGAATCTTGTAGATGTGGTTTATCAAGCCAGGTTTTGTGTTAAGGGGAGACACTGCATACACACATTTTAAATGTAATGTGATGACTGACATGTAATATGTAGTCAATCCAAGTGAAACTGCCATTCACTGATGATCAATGTTCGAAATATACATGCATTTCCAATTGTTTGGCAGTGATTCAAAAAGGTCAAAATGCTTAAGTACCTCAATTAAAGTCATACCTGTACAGGCGTATCAGTATCTGAAGTATGTATTTTTATAACAGAGCAGAGTGATCAGTGGTTAAGTTGAGGAAAGCTCTGGCACTTTATCAAGTTTGAACACATTTTGTGTTGAATATTGGCAGATTAGTGGTTGGGGGCTCCATGGGTGCCAATTTGAGGGTGGGGGGCAAAGGTTACAACCAGATTACCCTTGTTGCTGTATACCAGGGTTAGGGGTCAGTGTAATTGCACATAATGTTTATGTTCAGTTCCAGAATTCAACTAAATATGTTGATAAAGCCTCATAAAGGGGTATGTCCATTAACATGAAATACATAAGGAACTTAGGCATACATGTGCTTGACAGAAACTAATGGCATATGTAGTGGTTACATGATGTCATACATATAAGTGGTTACTTTACCATGGATCTTATATACTTGTGTCCAAACTACAAATGTACACATTTGGTTACTAATGATGAGGATGTGAAAAATCTATGGTGTATTAAATTGAATTAACTTTCATGTTTTTTTATGTCAAGTGTGTCAAAATTATGTAAAGTGCTTCGATAGGATAAGATAGGAGAGGGTTATTATGCTAGCAATAGACATGCATTTTACTTCATTATACAATAGCCAGATGATAAGATTCATGGATGTACAATTAGTGTACACACATGTATTTGATAATGATGGGACCTTAAAAGAGACGACTACTGATCCATGATGTGATATTTGTGCACATTTTTATCAGTGTAGAAAAGAAATGTTCACATATGAGCTATGTATTAATGTATGTAGTTGTGACAGCCTGAGGGATTATTTAAATTTAGAATGCTTTGAAACATTTTCATCTCCATTCTTGGATTGAGCCCAAGGCTGAGTTTGAATCCATCAAAAATTTATTCACATTAACACCTGTTGATGATTGGGTTTAATATGATTATGTATTGATCCTCTTCTTTTCTTTTTTTTTTTTTTTTAAGAAATTATATTCACATTTTTTTCCTCTTTGCATACCTCCATCTTTGAATTTTTGTGGTTATCCATCCATCCGGCTGTCTGTCTGTCTGTCCAGTCAATATTTGTTTGCATGATACCTGAAAAATTCCCTGCAGAGGTTTTGGTTTCAATTTTCTACTCTGATAAAAAATGTGCACAAAAGTATCTGAACAGGGTAAACTGAACTGATCAGATTTCTGGGTCACTGTGACCTGTTAGTAGAGTAGCAAAAATCATAAAATTTTTAGTGTCCAGTCGCGTCTGTTACCACAATATCTTAGAAATATTTGAACACTTGTTACCTCAGCTTGGCACAGGAGTACCTAGCAAAAGAAGTATGCACTTATGAGATGTCTGAGTCACTGTGGCACATGTACATGAATGTATGTGTAGTTAGTTGTATACAACATACAGTGCTTATATATCAGGTTCCATCTAAATGACTATGGAGTTCTCATTATGTAGGTTCTTGTTTGGTAAACTTTACCAGCACTGATGCACTGCCTGGTGCAAAGACAGGTTGATAAAAAATGAGTCTCATATATCACTGTAGATATCTGCTGTTTGATTGGTTTCAGTGATTTTGTTAGTGTCATGTAAAAATCAACATGCACCCCCCCCCCCCCCCCACCAAGTGATTAAACTGAAACTTGCCAGGGCAAGAAGTTTGATCATCTCAATGATACAGCTGTGATTTTAAATTGGATGAAATCTATCTGTTGAAGGTCACCCACACTGCCACCTACATGTGCACACTTCCAGTTGAGGATGTCCCTTAATGACAAGTGCACTGACAGTGGGAATTAACTTGTGGGCCAGGAAATGTGTTCCTAAAAAGCAAATTTATGAGCTGCCACAGAGTTTGCATTGAACTGAATACAAAGGCTGACAAAACTCCTAGATAAATCCATTTAATAGAACAGTGACTGAGTCACATCTTAAGGTTCATGGTCTGTATTCTTCTTTGTCATGGGGTTTCTTTAAGTGTTAGGGATCATTGATCCAAGGCCCTTACTTACTGAAGCATAAACATGATATAAACAGAATATGTGATATGCAAAATTTGTACTATGTTGAACTTTATACTGAACTACCAACCTACTTAATATATGTTATGGGTATTGTAGTCTTGGGGGAACTTAAAGTTTTCCTTTGTCAAATGTTTTTTGAATGAGTGGACACTGTCAGAGCTGGGGAATAGAGCAGTAAAAATTGACAGCCCTGCAAAAAAATTGTTTTGTCGATCAGTAATGATGTCCTGTCTCAGAACAAAGTCATATAATTGTGGTAGACATGAAAGGCATGTAAACAAGTTTAAATTGCACTTCCTTTGATAAACTGTTCAGGTGCACCAGGACATTAAAACTGTGTGGTCAGGTCTTTTGATTATTTTTAATTGCGGTATAGGTGGTGTACAGGCAACATTTTAATTTGGTGTACATTCTTCTGTGGTAAATGGTTCAGGTATTATTGTTAATTACGGTATACGTGGTGTACAGGCAACATTTTAATTTGGTGTACATTCTTCTGTGGTAAATGGTTCAGGTAAAACGCAGAGGCAGCGGCTTGTTTAAGGGTGTTGTAAATTAGCTGTAAGTGCTTTGAGTGCCTGAGGCTTGTTGGGAAGGCATTGGTCACTCAAGTGTCAATTGTGTCCTCCTGTTATAAGTAATCCCTGTCCAAACTGTGATTTATGATTTTGTAATGAAGGTTTTGTCAGTGATGCAGTGAGTTGATGTTATGGGCATGCACATCAAGGGATGGAGTTCCCAGCAACAAGCTCTCTCCTGGGCACAAAATTTCTGATTTAGACACTGACATTTTCCATATTATAGCAGTCCCTAAGACTAAGATGGTAGTATTGTTGTCTGAACCTTTGGGCTTTTAGAGCTCCCAACAAATGAGATACAGGCTCCTCATGAATATTTATACCATCAACAGAATAAAAATATGGAGCACTGAGGTAAGTTTCTTGGAACTGGAGACCTATAGGCTGCTTTTGACTGCTGCATGTTTGCGGGGACAGCTTGACAGATGTGTTGGGAGGGTCATGACATACATGTACATCTAACAAACATCTTGAACATGAATGGTATAAAATATGAATGACCTTGTCATATTTACAAAGGTCATTTATTTTATTTGCATTTAATCAGTTGTGGAGAAAATGTACAGTTTTTACACACCTGAGTCTCTTTAAGCCCTTGAGCTTACCCAGGTGATTCAAAAACATTCTCACTTCATAGAAGTAAACACCACATTCACATTTACACTTGGTTGCACAAGATCACCCCAATGTCACAATGTTGAGCCTGCATTGGAAGTCATCAGCAACAGTCTGTGATTTGACAGTATTTTTACCAATGCAAATAAAATATCTTGGTCACATTCATACAGCAACAGAACCATAGTTATAGGCTCATGGTAAATGTGTTTGCCCGTGAAAGCAGTCTTTATGGTCACTCAGTGTGGCAGAGAGGTGCAAGGATCAGGAGAGAATTCAGGCCACATTATACTCAACTGGCATTTGTATGATTTTATGACAGAGTGTTTTACATGATATATGTTCAGTGATAGGTGATGATCTAGTTAACAATATTAACATGAGAGATGTGTTTTACAGACACAAGACAAAGTCGTGCAAGTTTACAAAATAAATCATACAAGTAAGAAGAAGATGTGTTAAGACTTAAATAGGAAAGTTGTTGCCTTGCACACTTGAATTGAAATTTGAAAAAGCTGCGTGACAGAAAACTATGTATAGATATATATAAAAGGCTCTTCATATTAAAAAAAATCTGCAGGTAAAAAGGAAATGCCAGACAGAAAGAAAAAAGAATTCTTCATCAACAGAATGTCAAGTGTCAGCAAACAAATAAGATTTGGTCATGTAGTGAGAAACTCAAGAAAATTGTAGTGCACTTTTCATTGTAACTTTGATTCATTTATAGATCATATATAATATAAATTGACATTACATCATGGACAGATGACAAAATGGTCACCACATGGTAGCATAAAAGTAGCATGGCTGACATGAGTCTAACCAAAAAAAACGTAGTCGTAGTGGAATATATACTGACTGCTGATGACAGATTATGGCCAGATTTATGTCTAGTTTATCATAAACATGTTATAGTCTGCTGTTGTTCCTAATTTGTATAATGTGAACTTCACTGACATAGGGCCACACACTGTTCAGGGATTGTCGCTGAGTAGCATCTGAGAGCTAAGCTATTAACAAAATTAGTTGTGGATAAAAGTAGGATATGAAGTCTGAAGGGCACATCAATGTATAATAGTTTTGAAGATATTTAACATCTAAATTTTTCAAGTCCTCGTAACAGATATAAATCCAAATACCACAACTTTTGGTCCTAGTTCACTGGATGTGCCCACAGTAAAAACCTTTGAATTGAAGTTGGAATGACATCTCTACCTAGTAATTTGAAGGTTTTCAACATTAAAACTTTTCAAGTACCCCTATTTCTCATAAATTTCAAAACTTGTTGTTTGTGGTTCATTGGATGCGCTTACAACACAAACCTCAGAATTAAAGTTGACTGGCACCTCTACCTATACTAGTTTTGAAGATATTCCCAAGGTTTAAATTTTTAAATGGGCCTAATTTTTTGCATGATTGTCAAAACTGTTGTTCCTCTGCATAAAAAAGCCAGACTATGTAAGAGGTATTTAATAATACCAAGTTTGCAGTTTCTGCATATATATACTGAACCCCAATGAAAAGTATCCACATAAAAAAATTAACACATTAATTTTGTAAGTTACTAAGTACTGTGTGTGCATATATGCATGGTTTGGAGCCTACATCAGGGTCATTCAGGACAACTTTTTAACTTTTGCTGGGTTGTTACATAATGCATGTGACTTTTGTGCACCGAATATGGCTTCTGACCACCACTCCTATTGGATGGCTAAAATGACCTGATGTTTTCAGTGGCTTTAAAAAGGGATGTTCAGCCAAGAAAAAAGCCAGTGGTGTCAGGTGTGTTGAGGCGATCATGCCGCGTCTGAGCCAAGGTCAAAGACACCATGCTTTGGGGCTTGCAGAGGGTGGAGTCCCAATCACTCAAATCGCACAAAGAATGGGGTGTACTCGGCGCACCATCCAACGACTAATTGAACGGCAACAAGAAACTGGATCCGTAGATGATCGGCCTAGGCCTGGCCGAGAAAGAGTGACAACACCTGGCCAAGACCGTCACATCCGGCTGATGCACCTGCGAGACCGTTTCCGTACAGCAGCCCAAACAGCCCGTGAGACTCAAGGGGTGAATCACCGTCCTGTCAGTAGTTCTACTGTGGAGAGGCGACTGAGGAGCAGTGGCCTAACAGCCAGAAGACCTTACAGGGGTAACCTGCTGACCCAACCCAGAAGAGAAAGACGACTGCAGTGGTGTAGAGCACACTCCAGGTGGACTCGCCAGCAGTGGAATACCGTCCTTTTTACTGACGAGTCCCGTTTTTGTGTCAGCAGAGCAGATGGCAGAGAACGTGTGTGGCGCCGGACTGGGGAGAGATATGCAGATGCCTGTGTCCGTCAGGCAGATCGATGGGGTGGACCCTCTGTCATGGTGTGGGCAGGCATCAGCAACCGCTACCGGACACCCCTAGTGGTCATTCAAGGGATCCTCAATGCTAGGCGGTACTTTGATGAGGTGCTGGAGCCGCACATGGTCCCATTTATGGAGCAGCATCAAGATCTGGCGATCTTTCAGCAGGACAATGCACGTGCACACTCTTCAAGATTAACAATGAACTTTCTCAATGAGAACAACATCAATGTCATGGAATGGCCAGCGTTCTCACCCGATCTGAGCCCTATTGAACATTTGTGGGATCAGTTAGGCCAAGGTATTCAACGGAGGACACCTAGGCCTACTACCCGAAACCAGCTGATCCAAGCTCTGCAGGAAGAATGGAATAATGTTCCCCAACACAGAATTCAAACCCTGGTCAGCAGTATGCGCCGCAGATGTATAGCATGTGTTGATGCTCGAGGTGGCCACATCCCATATTGAACAGAAAAATTTGTGTGACTTTCAATTAGGGCAGTTAATGACATTTTTTGCCTGTAAGTGACGTTAATGTCGGTAGAGCGTGACATTATTTTTACGCCAGAAAAGTGAATGCTTTGTTAAGTTCTAAGCATGTCTAGGTATGAAATGTTTCAAGTATAAACAATAAAATACTTCCAAATTGGCATGTGGATACTTTTCATTGGGGTTCAGTATATATATATATATATATATATATATATATATATATATATATATATGTAGTCTTCAAATAAAATGTAGGCAAATTTGCTGGCAAAGAAAGAAAGAAAGAAGGAAGGAGAGAGAGAGAAAGAAAGTGTTGGCACACAGACATAAGTGAAGCAGACTGTATATTGTAATGTAGATGCAAGGTTCAGAGGGCATTTACGAGGTGAGGCACTCTGGTACTGGTGCTGGCAGTATGCCATTGCAATTCCTGGGGCTTCTTCTCTGATTTCTTATTGTGAGACACTGCTCATTTCAGTTACAGCCAGGAGCTGGTGAGTGTGGCACCTTAGCTTTCCATGACACTACTAACACAAGACTGAGGAATCTTAAGAGCTTTCTCATTACAAGAATATACAGCTGTAGATACAAAAATGTCTCAATCATAATTGACTCATCTTTCTAATATATTTCCAGTAAAAACCTAGTCAATTGAGTGGTCAATAGCCATGCATGTGTCATTTTCTGTGTTTTCGTGCATGACCTCATGATGGGTAACATTTACCAGTTCTATATGACCCAGTGGGGTACACTTTCATCTTAAGATGTTGCAATGTTCCCTTTCTTAATTTAAATAATACTGCATGCATTATGTTGGCAACTCATTCCTGTATAGAATGATAAGCAAATTTTGTCAACTTTGAACCATTGTGGATTCTGAATGGAGACCAGGGGGAGTAAATTGAATACTATGGGAATCAAATCAAACGGGTTAGTCTACCAAGTATGCCAACTCTATCTTAAACAAGTCAAATGTCCTGTAACACTACTAACACAAGACTGAGGAATCTTAAGAGCTTTCTTGCTGCAAGAATGTAGATACAAAAATGTCTTAATCATAATTGATTTATCTTTCTAATATATTCCAGTAAAAACCGAGTCATATGAGTGATCAGTAGCCATACATGTGTCATTTTCTGTGTCTTCAGGTTACAAACCACACTTGTGATTGACTGGTTGCATATCCCAACAGAGATGCATTTAGTCAGTAATTGTATCAATGCTGTGTTTTCAGCATGCTGTAGCTTAGCTTGTGTTTAAAGTTAGTTAAGTCAGGTTCACTGACATCACAGACTTGCTTCATTGGTGGTCGTTTAGGTGTACTGTCTTCCAGGCCAGGTGGAAACTTTATGGTGAGGAAGGACAATGATGTGACTCTGGCCAGAGTACAGTTCATACACCTGTATAAAGCTGACATCCAGGTGTTGTTTCGTATTTCAATTATCACCAATCAACGAGCTGGGAATTATATCACAACACTCAATCCATGTTTTTCTGACATTTTTATCTGTTAAATGCTGTTCACGAAATTTTAAACCAAAATACTGATTTTTTAGACTGAATAATGCTAATATGAAAAATAGAAGAACTTATTTATAATTGTGATCTGTGGCCTTCATGCATGACCTTATGATGAGTATCATTTTACCAGTGCTATATGACCAAGTGAAGTACACTATCATCTTAAGATGTTGCAATGTTCCTTTTATTAATTTAAATAGTACTGCATGCATTATGTTGGCAACTTATAGAATCGTAGACAAATTTTGTCGACTTTGAACCATTGTGGATTCTGAGTGGAGACCAGGGACAGTAAATTGAATAGTAAGGGAATCAAACCAAACGGGTAGGTCTACCAAGTATTCTGGTCTATCTTAAAAAAGTCAAATGTCTTGTAACACTTCCGTATCATCAATACAGTAACTGTTAGTCAAATTCTACACTCTCTATGCCTGTTCCTGTCAGCTACAGTAGTTCTTGAAATTTTAGCACACGCTTAATTTAATGCAAAAGCAGTTTTCGCCTAAAAATAGAAATTTTAGTGCATTTTAATTCAGCATATATTGATAGCTGTGCTGAATTAAAATGCACAGTGTAAAGTTACTTGCCCTAGAAGTGCCTGTAATCCTGCAGTGTGGCACACCTCACAATTGCAAGTAAAGGAATTTGAACTCTGGTCACCTTGAATGGAGATTTTTCCCACCAGGCCACGTGGGTCCTAAGGTCGTTGCAATCATCATATTTTGTTTAAAAAAGTGAGCAAGAGTTTGCCTAGTCCTATAAATGAAAGTAGCATAGATCTATAATCTTGGGTGTGATAAAACATCTGTTGTGAAACAGGTGGAAAGTGCAGGGTCTGAGTGAACGGTTATCACAGTGAAGACAGTACAATTGTCAGAGGGAATACCTGGTGCTGTATACATTGTACTTTCAACAACATAACAAAGTGATGATTGAGTAATCACACAGCCTGTGGATTTGCCACTGGAGACAGGAAACTCTCATGTTGACAATCCAATAAACATTGCTGGTACATTTTCACTTGGAAGAAGAGCTGAAAGTAAGCAAGGCTTTTTGCGTGTGCTTCTTTCATTGCTAAACTGGGTGGTTGTCATTTTTAAATGCCAGGAAATACTGAAGTACAGTGTGTTCTCTGTTGAAAATGTTGAACCATCCCTTACTGTTATTTGTGAAACATGTCTCCTGGACATAGCATGGTCTATCAGATATTTTCAAAGCAAATCTTATGAATATAACATGGTCTCTGTGTTACACAACTCATTAGTTGTAAAAATAGTATGGCCTTAGTGTGGGGGGGGGGGAGGGAATCATTAAACACATTGAAAATTGTTTGGCCGTGTTGTCACAATTATGTATGTGTCCCATGGGATATCATGTCTTAAAACATGGTTTAGCCCCACATATATAATATGCATGGTAACACAGGAAACAAGTTGAGGTGTGCAGTATCATGCATTTGTGCATGTGTAGCAATAACAGACAAATTCTATGAGACCTATCATTCCTTAATTTGAAGGACTCCCTGAATTCAAGACTGTTTTTGAGTCAGAATTCTATTACAAGAAACTGCAGTTTTACACACACACAAAAAAAAACAAAAAAACATGGACTTTGCTTGTCAAAATTGAGTGTAGACTTGACGGTAGCAATATTTGAGGTGACAAGATAGCCATCTTCATGTGTGCAGTTATGGGCAGTGGGGTGACAAGTGATGGATGGGGTGACAAGATAATTGCATGTAACATTGAAGATTCTGTCACACTCCCTGTGGTTTGAGGCAAAAACTGGATGATGCCATTGATCAAATGCTGCACTCAGTATGCATCAAAAGGTATGTCCGCAACTGGTTTTGTGGCAAAAAGACTACCAGAAGCTGTTCACCCAAGGGTTGTATTGTGTCTGTTTTAATGCATGTTATTTGCAGTCTAAGAATAATCAGAAAAACCATGTAATTTGACCTGTTAAGTGATAATTTTATAGACTGTCCATTATGCAATAGTGGGGATAAGTAGCTAAGATTTTTTTGTCCTGGGTGATAGTGTTTGACATTTTTACCGGACCAGGTGGGGGTGGGCAGGTAACAGTTTTGACAGCAACTTTAAAATGTATGATAATAAAGCGTATGATACAGCTGTGACACTGGGAATATAGCTGACCTGTACAGGGCTACCGGTCACTGTTGTCCAGTCAATCCCACAGGGGCAGTCTTACTTCAGATGTGCAATTTGTATTAGTTACTTGGCATGTGTCACATCTGATGGAAACACTCCAGTATTTCTTCTGTAGTTTTTACAGAAAATGTTAATTCAACCATCTTGGAGAACTTTGACAAAATTTGCACATCATTTGAGATTTATGTTGGGCTGTGTGAAGTACTGTAAGTTAACTGTTCTTATTTTTGCTGATGGCACAAAATCATGAAAATAAAGATGCAACTAAATACAGATTTGCCTAAAAGCAAATCTGTGTGTGAAAAGTTTGCATGTGTTGATAGCAATAATGGCCTTTCTAATTTCCAACTGATATGCTGTTGGTGGCTGTCCGATAGTGTTAGTTACAATACATAATCAAATGAGATCGAATCGTTATATGGATCTACACTGTATCCCCAGTCTTATATCAAATAGGAAACAGTTTAATTTTCAAACTAGGTTTGCAAATTTTGAACATCAACAATTTTTTACGCAGAGTTGAAAGTCAAGGTAATATGGCCACTATGAATATAGGGGACAAAATGTGAAAATCTTCTAACTCTCTGGTATTTGTAATTTTTTATGGAATTTGATTGGATTGTGGGGAGGTCAAGATGTCGATCATTTATGATACTAGTGTGCTATCTGAAGTATGAAGGAAATTTTGGGTCTGCCTGTCAAACGATTAAAACATCACCTCCCTCCCCCCCCCCCCCAAACTGTCCTTGTTTTGTTTTAAACCTCTATATTGTAATCTACTATATGTCAGCAGAACACTAGGCCCATAGGCCTATTGTTTCATATTGTTTATAACTAATAGGAAATATGTCCAAAATATATGTGGTTAGCCCCAGTTAAATGCCTTAAGTGCAAGTAACTATGAATTATAATACATATGGAAATAAGTGCATTCACAGTTGCATGTACCAGATACCATCTGTATCTTACATAGAGTGAAATGATGCTGGGCCATTTCATATTGTGTTTGTCTTACTATGATGGTTTTAAACAAAATAAATAGGAGCGAACAACACCTAGGTATCCAGAAAAAATAACACAAGTCGAGAAGTGTGAATCTGAGTAAAGAAAAATCTAGGGCAGCCTCCCCCGACACGTTTTGGGCCCCAGGGGGAGGCTGCCCTAGATTTTCCTTTATTCAGATTCACACTTCTCAACTTGTGTTATTTTTTCTTGATACCTAGGTGTTATTTTTTTCTTGATACCTAGGTGTTGTTCGCTCCTTTTTACTTTGGTTTTTGACTAGTCCCATGGCTGCGAACCCTGCATCTGTCTTCTAGATCCACCTAGGCTTCTAAAAAACTCTCACACGTGAATGGCCACCGCGTTGTCCTACTAGTTTAACATATTTATGATGGTGTTGTTTACTCTGTGATGCCCATATAGTTTCACCAGCTGAACAGTACTTGTTGTTTAATAACATGTAACTGCACAATAAATTGGGGAATTTTATGGGAGAACTAGAATTTCTGTGAAATTGTCAGGAGTACCAATGAAATTTTAAATTGATTATGAATAATGATCTGACCGTATATATGCTGACACATTGTGTGTGGGCCCATCCAAAGCCTTCTACAAAATATGTAGAATGTCATTAGACATGATGTTTACATTCACCATTAGCTTCAAGCTCTTCACGTTTAATTGAGTTAAATTTCATAGTTAAAATTTCCCCCTTCCTTGCAGTTTTATGGTAAAAGTGCCCGAAGGAATACTGATTCATAGCATTTAACATATTTTTGTCATTAGTAACACATAGAAGTCTAGGTTACTTTGAATGAGAAATACTCATGTATGAAGTGAGATCCCAACTTTGAATTTTGCTTTGCTAATAGACTTTTTTAAGCAGGAAGGTACATATGTGTATGTCTGTAATTATGACTGCAAGTATGCAAGATAGGATTGCCACTTCCTGACTTTGGGGCAAGTGAAACATATCTACATTTGTGTAATTTTTTTTTTATTTGCAAAATGATGTAAAACTGCATGTTTTCATCACATGAGGTTGATTCTGATCAGAGAGTGTCATTGGCCTGATAGTGCACTCTTGTACAAGTAAGCATATGGTCAAAATTCTACAGAATGTGTTTACAGCAACTGTTGAAAAAGAGCACAAATATGACACATGTACTTCTGTTAAATGTTGTGTTTGCGTTTCTTGCAGAGCAGCAGCGATGGCTTGGAGGAATCGGTGAAGTCTTTAACTGGTTGCAGTTAGCAGACAAGACAGCAGCCAAGGGGCCGCTGGTGGTTGGATAGGTTACGGTGACTGCTGCCATGCGGGAGGAGGATATAGAGACTGCCATCAAGGTGGTAGTGGTGGGCAATGGGGCTGTCGGCAAGAGTAGTATGATACAGAGATACTGCAAAGGCATTTTTACCAAAGACTATAAAAAAACTATTGGAGTAGACTTCCTAGAAAGACAGATAGAGTAAGTATACATGTTCACAATTGCCATGCTGCTATCATATGGTAAAATTTCCCAGTACATGTACATGTTGTATGTTGTACATTGTTTGTGCAACTTTTCAGGGTGGCTGGCACAAACATGTTATGTATGGTTTAATAACAGGTTGACTGGGCAATCGGTGTGTGTTAATGATCTGCCAAGTCGTGTGACATGTTGTGTATGTGAAAAGTGCAGTACAATTCTCAAACTCTTATGAAAGAACTCTGCCTTTAAAAACTTGCCCTTGTGACTTATTCAAAACTCATTGCTACAGCAAACATAATGTACTTCAACCCTTTCACTCTCAAATTGCCCAAGAGCACCTGGATGTAAATTGGCATCTGCCGCAGTGTTCTTACTAAAATTTCTCAAATCAACATTGTAGCTGAGAATTGTAGACAAGATCTATCATGACAGCTTGCCCAGGTTAATAGCTTTCCTTGACATGGATTAGCCACTATGCCCAGCCAGCACCAAGCAAAGCTGTTGACTCAGTCTTATTCTGACCCTGAAAGGGTTAGGGCATGACCCCAACAAAATTTACAAGGTACATGTGTATGTTTGGTGATGCTTCATCTTTAATTCATGGTTTGGTCAAAATACATAAGCAATTTCAATTTAATTGAAGAGGACAAGAAGACAACTTTCCCAGATTGTATAGCATGGTCATGGAAAGGACTTCAAGGAGTTCTTTTCACTCAAAAGATATACACCAGATAGTATGCCATATGGTCATTCATTGCAACATACACATGCATTTGTGACTCATATACGCATGATGTCCATGTACCTGTATGCATAACATAATCTAGATCTAGATGTACAGATCTGCCTTCGAAGACCATTAATGACAGAAGTACACTCATTAAAATATAATGAATTACAGTGTACACAAAACTGAAGGCATAGCTTGCCATAAAGCTGGGATTGTCAATGCTGGAAATATTAATATGTAGGTGATGCATTTATAGCATGAGTCATCCATTTGAAATTAATTAATTACATTCATTAAGCTTGCTAAGAGGTTACCCACATCCAGCTTATGGTGGCCTCATAAAATATGTCTTTGTTCAGATTGCTAATACCTAGCTTCAAATTAACAGTGGTTACATGCTTGGTGGACAGTTGCAACTTCTCAGTTTTGCATCACTGCATGGATTTAATATATGCACATACATGCATCACTGTGTGGATTTATTATATATACATACATATATTATGTCTGCATCATTATTGTATTTGAAATGAGGAACATAAGTATGGCAGTCTTAACTCTCAGCACACTGGTTTTGAGCACAGTGAAATTTGTCTGAAAGACCACACTTTTGGGTGAGTAATTGTGGTCTCTCCAAAACAGGTGGTCTTTCACAGGAAGTATTTAGATGAAAACTACTTCGGGCTTGTGTACAACACTACACAAAATTCTCTGAGAATACCACAGACATGAGGATGGGGTCAAATAACATTCAGAATTTTACCATTTTGTTTGGAATAAATACATGTATGCTGGATTCATTTTCAGAGACTGGTGCTTAGCACTTCCATGAATAATAAGAGTAATGATAATAAAAGTCAGTTTTTAGGGCACTTATCCTGTATAGGGTATGTTCATAAGCACTTTACAGTAGTGTCAGTCCATCTCACAATGAAGAAAACATGTTAAAAGAATGAAATGATGTTACTAGAGTGCATAAAAAAGTTCACAATAAAATGTCCACTTAGTCATAAAAAGCTTGCTTGAAAAGGTGAGTGTTTAGTTTTTGCTCAAAAGTATTGAGTGACATCGAGGATCTAATGTCAATTGGTAAAAGGCAGTTTAGGAACCACAACTGAAAAAGCTCTGTCACCAAAGGAGTGGGTCATACAGGTAGGTTGTTACAGTACATGATGTAACTGTGACCTGAGCAGTTCACATGGTTTTGTGGAATTAGGCAGCCCTTTAGATACTGAGGATCATTTCTTTGCAGTCATTTAAAAACAAGCAGGAGTATTTTAAAATCAATCCTTTGCTTTATATGCAGCCAATGGAGCTTTTTCAGTGCAGGGGTAATGTAATCCTTCCTTCAAGACCCAGTCACTTCTTGCAGCTGTATTCTGTATCCTCTGGAAGTGATTGAAGAGGTATTTTGGTAATGAAACCAGGAGCAAGTTGAGATTATCAAGCCTGGAAGTTACAAATGCATGTATGAGTGTCTCTGCATTCAGTTGGGAAAGGAAGCTACAGGTGTTTCGAATATGTCTCAACTGCAGGTTGGATGATCTGCAAATAGCTTTAATGGGACTTTCAAGGCTAATGTGACAGTCCATCATGGTACCAATGTTCAGTGCTTTGGCAGATTCAGGAGTAGAAATAGTGCCAACTTGAATGGTGTTATTTGCAGGAAGATTCAGGTGTAGAAGTAGTGTCAACTTAAATGGTATTATTTGCAGGAATTTTCTGTCTTTACCCCCTCAGCCCAACAGGCCGAAGGGGTATTGTTGTCACGTACGCATCCATCCGTCCATCTCTTTATATTTTTTGCAGAAGATAGGGCTGATGATTTGCCATTTTTGGTTCAAAGATTTTCCGTTTTTGCCCTATCGTCATTCGGATGTTTTCCAGATTTTCCCAAAAGCCTTATCGGTCGTCAGAGCGACCACGCTTGGGCTTCGCGGCAGCCATCTTTCCTATTGAAACTCAAGTTCACACGAGAGTCTCGAGTTGGGAGATTAATGGCAGCGCCCTGGTAAAAGCGTATTTGTAGAACAGAAATGGTTTACAGCTTTAATTTTAGTGTTTTTAAAGAGGAAATGTGCAGATTTTTCTACATTTTGTGTTGCTTTAATTGATTTGTTTCTTTTACTGGGAAATTTTTACCGATTTCCGTTAAATTCAGCCGGAAAATTACTTTTCCATTTTTTGTTACTCATTCCGCGATTCCATTGGATTCCGTGAAAACGGAAAATCATCAGCCCTAAGAAGAGATAAAATTAGGATTTTGAGTGGATGGGCCTATACATATTGGAAACAGTATAGTAGAACTTCAATTGTATAGTGAGGGACTTGTAGAAGTCTGCTCCTTGCATTTGATACTCTATAACAGTGATTTAATCACTTAACTTATTAATTACAATTATTACACAATGTTCCAGATTCATAGATATCACAAAAACTATATAGGCCTACTTTCTGCTTTTGCTATAAACTCAGCTGATGAACTAGTCAGAAGGACCGAAATAGTGATACGCCTACCAATTCTTTTTATTTTTTGCAGAAGTAATGAAATTAGGATTTTGAGTGGTTGGGCCTAGACACATTGGAAGTCTGTATTTAATGAAGAATATTCAAAGGTTGAGAGGACTGGTTTAAAACCACCAGTTGCCTTTTGTAGGTGACTGCCTGTCTCAAGTCAGGAGTGAAATTTGTTTCTTCACATTGGTATTGGAAGATGAATGTTGATGCTTTGGTAACTCTGGAATCTCTTTGGTGTCATTGTTGGGTTTGATATTTATGAATATGGGTCATGTTTTTCCACATAAGTGTATCATACTAGTAGGACCTGTATTTTTCTGTTTTTAACGGACACGGAATTGAATAATGAATTTTTGTCACCTCTGAAACGGAATTTGATGTTTTGCCTTAATGTGTTTTACGTACAAAGAGAACTACTGAAACGGAATTTGGAAATTTATGGTGGGTGAAGCGGAATTTTTAGTTTTTTGAAATGGAAAAATACAGGCCCTATACTAGAGACGTCCGTCCATGTCTTGTTAATGTATATCCAAAAATACTCACTTCACAGAGACCAAATTTTTATCACAGGGGGTCATTGAGGTGCTTCATGTGTCTATTGAAAAATAGGTCACTAGGTCTCACTTTTAGGTCATAGTATTACATTGCAAAAAAAAAGACATTAACATAATATCTAAAAAAATATTGAATATAGCTTCATCAATTATTTATGACATTTGGTCCTAAGAATGCCCCAGATGCCTATCGAAAACTAGGTCACTGGGTCACATTTAGGTCACAGTGCTGCATTGAAGAAAACTGGCCATACTATGATATATTCAAATATTAAATTACTCATTGTAGCTGCACCATATCTCCATAAATACTCACTTTACAGATACCAAACTATTATCACAGATGGCCATTGAAGGGGTTCAGGTGCCTATTGAAAAGTAGGTCACTAAGTCACAGTATTACATTGAAGAAAAAACACCGTTAACACAATATCTAAAAAAATTTGAATGCAGCTTCATTGATTATTTAAGACAGTTGGTCCTAAGGATGCCTCAGCTGTCTATCGAAAACTAGGTCACTGCGTCACATATTTAGGTCAAGTGCTGCATTGAAGAAAATGGCCATACCATGATATCTTCAAATATGAAAGTACTCATTGTAGCTGTACCAATTTTTTATGACAGTTGGTCCTAAGGATGCCTCAGATACCTAGTGAAACTGGGTCACATTTAGCTCACAGCGCTGCATTGAAGAAAAATTGCCTTGCCATGATATCTCTGCTCATTGCATTTACACCAAAGCTTTGTCATTAGGTCAAACAGAAGTAACCTTGACCTATCGGAGGGGTATTGTCGTCACCTATACGTCTGTCCATCTGTTTGTCCATCCTGGCCGAGGGGTTTGCGGTCACTGATCAGCTTCTAGTTGTTGTTTAGACCCAATGAGCAAGAACTGAGTTTTATCATTATTCAATTTGAGAAAAATTGTTGGCATCCAAGTTTAAATTTCAGCAATGCAACTTTCAGTCTGATGGGTTGCCTCACTCAGCCTGCATGGTGATGATGGTTTGAACGATATGCATATTTGTGTATTGGCTGCATATAGGTGGTAGTTCAGACCATGTTTGCTGATGATGTCACCTAGTGGAAATGTGTACATTGTGAACAGGATAGATCCAAGTACTCACTTCGACTTGACACCGCGGTACAGTGGAACATTAATGGAACTTTCATCCTCAATGATAACTGCTTGTCCATGGTCAGCTAGGTAGGACTCATACCTTTTAAGGACGGAATGGTTGACAGTATCAAAGGCATCAGATAGATCTAGGAGTACAAGTAATACACACTGCTTTCTATCAAGAGATAAAAAAAATGTCATCCTGAACTTTCACAAGTGCTGTCTCTCTGCTCTGCTGAACTTGGTATCTTGATTGAAATTGTTCATGGTCCTGATTTGATGTCATAGGTGCTCACAATTGCCAGGCAACAACTTTTTTCAATTACCTTTGAAACAAAAGGAAGCTTGGATACCAGTCTAAATTTTTTAGCATGTTTGAGTCCAGTGATGGTTTCTTTAATACGGTTGTAATGATTGCATTTTTCATGTCAACTGGGAGATTTCCTTCTGCCAAAAAAGCATTGATAATAACTTGGATAGATAGTAGTAGGTCTTCCATGCACTCTTTTAGAAGCCAAGTAGGGAATGGGCCCAGAGAGCAAGATTTTGTTGCTGAAGATTTAACGATGTCTTGCAGTTCTGTTGTGTGTATGGGCTCAAAAGCTGAGATGTACTTGCCAGTAAATGGAGTCAGAGAGCAATCTTTTTCAGACTGTTGCTTGGGAAATGGCAATAGTTCACATCCGATATTTGTTATTTTATCACTGAAAAAGTTTACGAAGCTTTTCCCCAGTTCCTTCTTATGGAGTTGATTTGAAAAAGACCTTTCTGATGGTTATCACTGCTTGTGATCTTCTCAGAGTAGTATTCTATCTTTACATCACATGAGTCACTGAACATGTTGGTGTTCTTTTTTATAGGCAGTAAGATGTTCCTCCGTAGATGATGCTCTCCATCTGCGCTCAGCTCTCTGTCTTTTTTGCCTGGCATCCTTGACTTCTTGAACCATGAACCACCCAAACCAACAGAAAAGCTGTAAAATTAGGCTTATTTTTATCCCCCCCCCCCCCCACCGGAGGAGGGGCATATAGTAATCACTTTTTCCATGCGTCTATCCGTCCGCTATTCTTGTGCAGGCTATAATGCGCTTGCCCTTCAACATAGATTAATGAAACTTTGCACACAGGTGTATCTGGACATAAGGGTGTGTCATGAACCAAAAGTAGGTCGCTAGGTCCAGTATCTCGGTCACAGTGACGTTTTCTTGTAAAAGCGTGTCTGGATTATAAAAATCCTTTACTATGTAAGTTAGATCAATGAAACTTTACACACAGATCTATGCATCTACACATAAGGGTGTGTCATGAATCAAAAGTATGTCACTAGGTCAAGTATCTGGGTCACAACAATAACATATCCTTAAAAAATTGTGTCCCGGCTATAATTCTTTAACTATTTAACTTCGCTTCATGAAACTTGACACACACATATGTCTTGACCTAAAAGTGTATCATGAAACTAAAGTAGGTCAGTGGGTCAAGTATCTTGGTCACAGTGACATATCCTTGTAAAATCATGTCCAGGCTATAATTCCTTTAATATTTAACTTTGTTTCATGAAACTTGACACGTATATCTAGACCTAAAGGCATGCCATGTACCAAAAATAGGGCACTAGGTCAAATATCTGGGTCACACAGTGACATATTCTTGTAAAATCATGTCTCGGCTTTTATTTCTTTACTGCTGAACTTCTGAGTTTCATAAAACTTGACACACAAATATATTTTGACCTAAAAGTGTGTCATGAAACAAAAGTAGGTCACTTTGTCAAGTATCTGGTCTATGCCATTCATGTCAGGGCTATTACTTGCTTGTCCTGCAACATGGATTAGTGAAACTTTACACACAGGTGCATCTGGACGCAAGGGTGTATGGTGTACTAAAAGTAGGTGACTAAGTCAAATATCTAAGTCACAGTGACATACTCTTGTAAAATTGTTCCCCAAACTATAATTCCTTTACTATTTCACTTGGTTTCATGAAACTTCACACACACACACACACACACACACACACACACACACACACACACACACACACACACACATCTTGACCTTAAGGTGTGTCATGAAACAAAAGTAGGTCACTAGGTCAAGTATCTGGGTCACAGTGATAACTTATTTTTATTGACTATAAACAGTCATTCCAAAATGAGACCTATGATTAGCAAAGTTGTAAATGAGGCGAGGGGGGCATGGATCCAGCAATCTCTGATTGTCTTTTAATTGTTTTTCAGATTTGAAAAGTTGTCAGTTTAATAACTGAACAAATGTGTATCAAAATGTGAGTAGTTGGTTGCTATTTGTCACACCTTATTGCAGAAAGTATACCGATTGTGCATGGAGACCAATTTCCCTAAAAAAGTGGTGATATTGGAAGGGAGTGTTTCAGCAGTGGTTTTGTTTTTGTTTTTGGTTTTTTTTTTTTTGTTTGTTTTTTTTTTTTTTTTGTTGTTGAAAATTTGCAGAAGAGATCAACACCAGAGATCATCCAGGTGCCCATGCTTTTGCAGGCATGACAACATTTTTACTTGTAGGGAGCATTGCTATACATGGTCAATATTTTGACACATCAAATCTGACTGCCATCGTATTAATCAACATACCAGGCTGACATTCCCAATATACCAGCATGTTAGTTGCATGTACATGTATGTTATAGCCTGGCATAGATAGCATGCCATTTGGCCATTATTGTCTGGTCTCTGGTGAGCTGCAAGTGCACCAAAACCAATCAGATTACATGTAATTTTATACAGTACAAAGAAAAGTGCTAGTACTTCGTGAACCTCCTTTGTTGTCATCTAAATGTTTAGATCTTGTATGTTTGTTTGTGTTGACTGGCCACACAATACCAAGAGAATAAATAGTGGTCTGGGCTAGTAGTAAGAAGTATATGTTCTATTAACAGTTGTATCGTGCTAAGGCAGCAGTTGGCCCCCCCAAGGGATGCTGACTTTGAAGCCCACTTTGTGGCTGCATGAGTGGTACGGACTTGACAGCAGAACAGGAAAACTCATTTCCTTGCTGAAGGTTTCTCTGAGTGACATGCTCGGAAATGGTGTGCAGACAATCCTTATTACTGTCATCCCAGCATGGAAGACTGTTCTTATTTTACAGACTGGTGCTTGATGTGAGATACAGATGAAGTATAGGCAGTGATTTGGTGTGTACTTCCAGGAAGTAATAGAGTTGTACTCTATTACAGTACCAATACAGTGTCCAGTGGATCACGACATTCTATGTGTTTCCAGGCTGGGGGATGAGAAGCATGATAAAAACAGCTTCTAGACAAAAGTTGTTGTCTTTACCTGTACAGCCAGATAAGAGTTAATGTATTATAATGAACATAAAATGTTGTAATCTTGGACCTGTTTAGGGATGGTTCAACATTATCATCATTTTTGAATTAGTACTTAAGGTACTAAATTTCATGACCCCCCTCCCTCCCCCCAAATTAGTACTTTAAAAATGATGATTTCCCTTAAAAATCATAGCAAAATTGCACAAAACAGGCCAAAAATTGACCATCATTTTCCATATTCTGTGAAAGTGTACAGACCCATTTAACCCCCTCCCCCCTTGCGTACTGTAAGTACTAATTCAAAAATGATGAAAATGTTGAACCATCCCTTAGTGGGATAGCATTTAACTAAACACTGTAAAAAGTAATGCAGCTCAAATATTCTGTAAACATAATTTCAGTTTCTGCACAAAAGAATTCTATGCAGCAGTGCTGTGATGCTCACAAAGGTTGTTCAGTACTGGTAGCATTGATTTTGCATCTGAAGCCCATAGAGTATAAACATCAATCTGTGAGAATGGATGTGGTATCAAGATATTTTTGAAACCTGGTCAGGATACAAATGAGTCAGTAGCTTTTCTTGGAATGGGTTGGGTGCAATGCACCCAACCCGCACCAAGGAAAGCTATTCACTTCGGGCGTGCCATGATGAATGGTCTTGTGTACAAATCTCAGTTGAAGTGTTTTATGGTAATGAGAAATTTAAGGGATGGTTCAACATTTTCATCATTTTTGAATTAGTACTTACAGTACGCAAGGGGGGAGGGGGTTAAATGGGTCTGTACACTTTCACAGAAATGGAAAATGATGGTCAATTTTTGGCCTGTTTTGTGCAATATTGCTATGATTTTTTTGGAAAGTCATCATTTTTAAAGTACTAATTTGGGGGGAGGGAGGGGGTCATGAAATTTAGTACCCTAAGTACTAATTCAAAAATGATGATAATGTTGAACCATCCCTAAGTGAAAATGCTAAGGGAGCCAACAATTCACTTCTGGGTGCTTGTTGGCAATTTTAGCGGGAAAGGGTTAACAGTTCTATGGGCTTTCATTTAGTTTCATTTGCCTCAAGTTGAAGTTCATCTTTTTTTAAAAAATCCATATCATGAAGTTATATATGGCTTTTGGGGAGTTAAAACCCAAAACCACATTCCATCCTAGTAGTCCCGTGACCAAAACATTATTCCAAGTTAATTGTGACATGCCAGCAACATTGCTGTAGTGCATTAACACATACATGTACAAGGAATCAAATGTATGTGGCGATGTTTGAGTATTAATCATTAATGATGCGACTGTGGCAGTGTTTATAATAAGAGATGGCTCATCAGATCAGCATTAAAAGTAGGCCTATGGGCTATAATATTTGCAGTAAATACCCACTTAAACATAGAATAAATAGAATCTCACATGAGTAGGAGTGAAATATGGTGTCTCCTGTCACTCAGAGCCAAAGCATATTTGTTGGTAACATTCACTCATGACTTGCAGTCACTTGTTAATGTTATACCAACAAATGTGCTCTCTTGTGACAGGAAAACACCATATTTCATTTCAGCCATGTGAGATCCTATATTTATTCACTAGACATTTGAAGTAAGAGTCTGGAATCAGCTCAAGGCTGTGATGTTTTGGCTGTGTGCACCCATTGCCTACAGCACACTGAGCTCTGGCAGTGTTGACTTGGTCTTGCAGACATGTTCTGGCATCAGGACATAGCTTATAATGGCCATTCTGCAGCATCTGGGCTCAACAGTATTATAAACTACTAATATCTCATAATTTTTTTCTACTATTTTGGGAGAGTTAGCTAAAAAGGGGAAGAACTGAAAATTGTGAGAACAGAACAAGATCCAAAGTCTGGAGTGTGAAACAGCTGTTGGCTCAGGTACTGACGAAGGTATTGTGGACCAGTAAGTCTGCAGTAGAACTCCTTGGGACAACAGGCCAATGGAATGTTGATCAGGTCACTGCTGCCAAGGTGCTGCTGGTGGAAGGAAATTGAGTGATCATTAAAAGAGTGGGGAAACTGAATAATTTATGTTGTGAAAATGTGTATGGGAGGCATATCATCATTAGCTCTGTTGATTTGACCTCTGTGTGTTGAGGGTTGGAATGATACATTTATACTGACTGAGCAACATTTAATGGAACAGATCAGTTTGATTTTATGTATAATTTTTTCTTTTCCCGTGAGTGTGAATGAAAATACAGTGAATAACTTACTGCTTTAAGGTCACACATTCAAGACACTTATCCCCATTTCTATATCAACTACATACTCATTAACAACCACCTGCCACAATTAAGACAGCTTGTGACTTGCAGGTCTTGGACCAGTAACCTAGGCCTAATGCATTTGCATGTTAAAATAGCGACATTCCAGGGGTCACATTAAGCTGGCGTCCTGCGTCATAGACACAAAAATAAAGAAATGACACCTGGAAATTAATAAAACATCATCATTTTGCGTAAATGTGGACGCACGCACAAAAACGTGATGCATTTTTGAAAGATACAACTGCAAAAATTACCCCAAGTGGTCACGGTGTTTTGTATCGACCATTATCAATCTCATGATTATTTATTATACTGATGGAATCCTCTGATGTTTGTCTTTCTATGTAACAAGCTCTCTTATTTGCTAAGAAAAAATATTCCTGGGGTATCCCTCCAAAAATTTGCCGCCAGTATGGGAATGGATGGACGTCACTTCACCTTATTATAAATGCTGAGAGCACTTCCAGGCTCCTCATTGGGTGGATTTGATCACATGCCGCTCACTGTCCAATCAAATTCGTTGTTCCCCATGTGCTTGTCTCATGTCCGCAATGTTGGGAAGGTACAAGTCGTATTACGCAAAGATTATTGGACTAAGATGTTAAATTTTCAAATCATATTTTCATCAAAAAGACTTCCATCGATAAAATCTAGACCCAGATAAAGGCACGAGTGAAAATTCATTACGGACGGCAAGGAAAATATGCAGATTAGTCATCGCAAGGTTACACGTGGACGAAGCGAAAATTTGCATTAGCCGGCCTAACACTACAGTGTAACACAATGTTGTTCATCACTGTCTCCGTTGGTTCACGTGGTTATTGGTGTTTTTTAAACAAAATTTGGTTGTTTTGATTTCATTGAAATGTTTGAATGGAACAAATCTGTATGACAGAACAAGATAGGAATTAAAGAAATTTATGATCGAAGGCCGGAAAAGTGTATAGCGAAAAACCATGCCTGGGTGCATGCCCATGACAGGCTGTGTACACTCGCTTGTGTGTTGCACGGCTTGTAAGGCCTACCGTGTTGCTTGGTGAAAAAAGTGACCGCAATTAAGATCAGATTCTTAACACCGCCTACGGTATCAATTTTTTCAGGTATATTGAAATAGAAAGTGCACAGAAATATAAATCATATAATTTCTGACAATTTCATCACGTGGTTGCCTGCTAAACATCCGTTCTTGGCGGTCTACTACCCCCCAACGAACGTCTGCCTTTCTTTGGCAGCGTCACTGTCTGGAAGCAGGCAGCGCCGTCCTGGCATCGCAGCCAGCGAGTGGCCAGGTGTGGGGATGCGCACAGTGGATTGTGGGATAGTGACTCTGTGAGCGCCATTTTGTTTCTAGGCTATTACACGGCCCAGTGGGTATTGACCACACGCCGCTGAATTAACTGTTTGGGTTCACCTGCTGGGAAGGTGCGAACAACATAATGGGGGTAACGGGATTAACAACTCTGCTGTGCGATATCCAGCAGGGGTCACATTAAGGATTTTTCAGTGTGGGTCAGTTGGACCCATCTTTCTCCATTTTCAGGAAAAATAGTGGGTCCATGAACTGAATCTATGGGTCCAGTCTGAAATTGGGCAAACTGGACTTCATTTGATGTAATTGATTTTATTTGGTATAATTAACATATATCACAATGATAAATATATAAAACATGCATGTAACTTAAGCCTAGAAACGAACATAACATAGGGTCTGTATGCTCACGTAGGTAACTCATTATTTATAAAATTTAAGATTGAATAAAAAGTTACCAATATGCCAACTTGATGTAAAAGGGTCTAAAAGTTGTTGACGGTACCAAGGATGGATTCAATCTACGCAGGAACCTGCTATTACGACTAAGTCTGTATAGCACATCTCTGTTGTTGTACACCGTGTCATCGGACAGTCTTTTAACTCGCTTGCACAACAAGCGGCATGCGTGATTGAACATGCCTGGGCTCTGTTATTTTTGCGATTGATTCCACGTGACGAAATTGTCAGAAATTATATGTTGTATATTTCTGTGCACTTTCTATTTCAATATACCTGAAAAATTTGATACCGTAGGCGGTGTTAAGAGTCTGATCTTGGTTTTCCGCTACACATTTTTCCGGCCTTCGATCATAAATTTTTTTAATTCCTACAGATTTGTTCCATTCAAACATTTCAATGAAATCAAAACAACCAAATTTTGCTTCAAAAACACCAATAACCACGTGAACCATCATAGACAGTGATGAACAACATCGTGTTACGCTGTTAGGCCGGCTAATGCAAAATTTCGCTTCGTTCACGTGTAACCTTGCGATGACTAATCTGCGTATTTTCCTTGCCGTCCGTAATGAATTTTCACTCGTGCCTTTATCTGGGTCTAGATTTTTTCGATGGAACTCTTCTTGGTGAAAATGTGATTTGAAAATTTAACATCTTAGTCCAATAATCTTTGCGTGATATGACTTGTACCTTCCCAACATTGCGGACATGAGACAAGCACAGGGGAACAACGCATTTGATTCGACAGTGAGCGGCGCGTGATCAAATCCACCCAATGAGGAGCCTGGAAGTGCTCTCAGCATTTATAATGAGGTGAAGTGACGTCCATCCATTTCCATTCTGGCAAATTTTTGGAGGGATACCCCACGAATAT
Source organism: Hermodice carunculata (assembly GCA_964020975.1). Lineage (NCBI taxonomy): Eukaryota > Metazoa > Annelida > Polychaeta > Eunicida > Amphinomidae > Hermodice > Hermodice carunculata. The sequence continues at coordinate 70,519,071 of OZ026630.1, read as the reverse complement.
TTTTTTCTTAGCAAATAAGAGAGCTTGTTACATAGAAAGACGAACATCAGAGGATTCCATCAGTATAATAAATAATCACGAGATTGATATTGGTCAATACAAAACACCGTGACCGCTTGGGGTAATTTTTGCAGTTGTATCTTTCAAAAATGCATCGCGTTTTTGTGCGTGCGTCCACAGAGACGCAAAATGACAATGTTTTATTAATTTCCAGGCGTCGTTTCTTTATTTTTTGCGTCTATGACGCAGGACGCCAGCTTAATGTGATCCCTGATCCAGCTACTGTTCTGCCATGTACGGCAACTGTGTTACGCACTTAGCCCAGTTGTAATTACTAAATTAGCTGCCTACGAACAGCGTCAGTGTCATGGGAAAAAAGAAAAAAATGGATGAGAAAAAATTCCGGAAGTTCTTGAGGATTGTTGGCAAGAGATGAGAGTAAATTATCAGGCGACCAAACCCCAGGAGCAAGCATTATTTAATGTTATTGTTGAGAAGAAAGACACTTTTGTAATTTTACCAACAGGCAGTGGAAAAAGCCGAATATTCCAACTAATACCTGACCTGGTGAAACGGAAAACGCCTATTCCAGCCAAACCTGTAGTAATCTTAGTTTGCCCGCTCGTAAGTCTAGTGAAATCTCATCAGCAAGAACTGAGCAAGTTAGGGGTGTCGTCTTGTATTCTGGGTGAAGGTGACGCCGGGAACATTTCCCGATCGCAATACACAGCACCCTGTTCCATTCTGACATCTTTTACTCCAGTAAGTCACAGATACACAAGCAGGTAAACCACGTTTGAGAAGGTGTCAATTGGATTACTCCCTTGGGTCCTCGACCTCGTGAAGTTATTTTGACTGCTGTGTGGGAAGTGATGTGTTGCTCGCATCTGATTGGACGACGCACAGCTCATTAATAATGCAGTAGGCAACTTTCACGATAAGCGAAGTACAATTCATTGGCCCAGCGGCGCCTGACAACGTTATCGCCCGTTCTGCTAATTGCCTCTCGAAATGGTTTTGCGACACGGCCGGGCAGACTTTCGCTGGGGGCCAACATAGTGTATCGCCCCAAGAAAGTCTGCTTAGGAGGCAAATCACGTGGAATCAATCGCAAAAATAACAGAGCCCAGGCATGTTCAATCACGCATGCCGCTTTTGTGCAAGCGAGTTAAAAAAAACTGTCCGGTGGCACACGGTGTACAACCCCAGATACTGGCACAGTAACACTGGGGATGTGCTATAGACTTAGTCATAATAGCAGGTTCCTGGGTAGATTGAATCCATCCTTGGTACCGTCAACAACTTTTAGACCTTTTACATATTGGTAACTTTTTATTCAATCTTTGATAGGCCTAATGAGTTACCTACGTGAGCATACAGACCCTATATTATGTTCGTTTCTAGGCTTAAGTTACCTGCATGTTTTATTTATTTATCATTGTGATATATGTTAATTATACCAAATAAAATCAATTAATCAAATTACATCAAATGAAGTCCAGTTTGCACAATTTCAGACTGGACGCATTTATTCAGTTAAATATTTCTATAGTAGCAGTGCCTTTCTAAAACTCACAGTTGTTAAGTATTTTCCTATCCAAAATTATGATGGGACTTAATTTGGATGCTCTGCTCCTGTGATATCAACATCCAATAGATACAGCAACAGTATTCAGTACTCGATCAAAAGTTGTGGATCAGTTGACCTGACCTTGAGGGGTTACTGGTCCAAGACCTGCACAAATAATCCTCACACAAATTGTGCTCCGTTGTGAGTCCGTGAGAGAGAGAGAGAGAGAGAGAGAGAGAGAGAGAGAGAGAGAGAGAGAGAGAGAGAGAGAGAGAGAGAGAGAGAGAGAGAGAGAGAGAGAGAGAGAGAGAGAGAGAGAGAGAGAGAGAGAGAGAGAGAGAGAGAGAGAGAGAGAGAGAGAGAGAGAGAGAGAGAGAGAGAGAGAGAGAGAGAGAGAGAGAGAGAGAGATTTACTTTTGCAAATGGAACTGTATTTGTGATATTTATGTATATGGCAGTGCAACATACACAGTTGAGCACTTCATTTCTAATGGTGACAAAATTTAATTGTTTTTACCAAGAGTGGCTGAGGAAGGACACAAATGGCAAGGTCTATGTGTACGTCTGGCTAGCTAGTATCTCAAGAACCCATTGAGACTGAATTTTCATATTTAGCCTTGGAAGGTACTCCAAAATCAATGCACAACTGTAGCCAAACTGGTACATGAGTGAACTATTTTAGTCAAACATTAGTTCAAGCCCTTTTGATCTTATCCACTATGAGTGAGTGCCAGTGAGTTCTGTATTTATTTATGATAAATTTAAGTAGATGTAGGATTTAAGATATGTTTTCTACAAAATTACATGTTTTGCTAATTGGTAAGACATTAACTTGGAATTTTGACAGGTCTCACCAGAAAGGGGGGGGACCATAATGTTTTCTGCTTGTCTGTCCGTCTGTCTGTGGTTCAGTCTCTCCACCGTTTGTTTAGGAACACAATATCTCAAGCCTCACTGCCCACTGGAGACTTGCAAATTTACTTTAGTTTTTAAGTATGACACAGTTTCTTGGCTTGATCACATTTTGGTGACCTTGACATCATTTTTAGGGTCACAGGACCCATGTACCGGGCATGTGCAAAGGTGGACCCATGGGTCACTGTTTTACATTGAAGGACCCCTGGTTTGCCGCTTTGGCATTTAAGTACTGTTGCAGAGTTGGTGTGTTCATATACAATGTGTGTAAATTGCACTTCAACTTCGTAGTTTTATGATAAATTTTGCTTGTAAAAAAAAAAAAAAAAGGTTCAGTTTTTACCAGGCAAGGATAAACAGGTGTACTTGCAAATTGCTTTCAAACCATAAAGAGAGATGTGCCAAAGATGTTACCAGGCTTGTTGAGATAATTGGAAGGTAAACAAGACCTGACCAAAGCAGACAGTAAATAAGGGCATTCTCTAAAAGCTTGACTGGACTGGTGGAATGCATTGGATGGGAGTGGAAATTTGCAGTCACTTATTGCAGAGGGAACTTAATAAGTCACAGTCAGAAGTCTCTTCATAGTCCCTGTTTCACCTTAAAAAAATGGAGTGACAGTGTGAATGTGACAGTCCAATCATGAAGTCTCTGTCAGGAAGATCTGTTGCAAAATCAAATGCGTCAGTCCAGTCATGTTTTTAGAGTGTGCTGTAAATCAGGCACACATTCAGGAATGTTTTGACCCTAAGTGGAGAACAAACAGTTGATGGCTCCTCTTCGGCCATCTTTATTGCCACCTGTTGCCAAGTGCCAAGCAACGGGCTGTCAGTTTGCCATCACTGGCTGGCCTTCAGGCTTGTGTACACAATCTTAACTGGAGATTTTGTGCATGCAATGGCAGGCAAATCATGTGTTTTGATACTGTTCTCTCTCTCTCTCTCTCTCTCTCTCTCTGATACTGTTTCTCTCTCTCTCTCTCTCTCTCTCTCTCTCTCTCTCTCTCTCTCTCTCTCTCTCTCTCTCACACACACACACACTTGGATGGTTTTTATCCAATAGTTATGAATTTTGTAACAGTGCATTTATACATGACCTCACAGATTATTATATGATGCAACTTCAAGTACCTGCTCCTGTCATGCAAGGTTTATCCCCTGGCCTCTCCACTGTATCCCATATTTCCTACAGAATAGACCGTCCTTCTTTTAATAATTTCAATACCACATCACAATCCAATGTGGCCCCTCTTGCTTTGCAGATGACAACATGGGGAGTATGCTGGGGCACAAGATTCATGTAAATTCCAGCAGTTATGCCCCCTCCTACCAGAGGAGGGGCATATAGTAATCACTTTTTCGTGCTTTTTGCGTGTGTCCATCTGCTTTTGGTGTCCGGGCTATAATTCCCTCGTCGTTCAACTTAGATTAATGAAACTTTATACACAGGTGTATCTGGACGTAAGGTTGTGTCATGAACCAAAACTAGGTCGCTAGGTCAAGTATCTGGGTCGCAGTGACATATTCTTGTAAAATCGTGTCTGAGCTATAATTTCTATAATTTGCTACTTAGATTAATGAAACTTTACACACAGATGCATCTACACATAAGGGTGTGTCATATACCAAAAGTAAGTCACTAAGTCAAGTAGCTGGGACACAACAGTGACATATCCTTATAAAATTGTGTCCTTGCTATAATTCCTTTACTATGTAACTTTGTTTTATGAAACTTGACACACATAAATATGTTGACCTAAAGGTGTGTCATGAAACAAAAGTAGGTCACTAGGTCAAGTATCTGGGTCAGGGTGATACAATCATGTAAAACTACATTACACTTCATGGCCGGGCTGTTGTCCTTCAAGCTAGATTAATGAAACATTATACACAGGTGCATCTAGACATTTATAAGGGTGTATCATGAACCAAAAGTAGGTCACTGGGTCAAAGTCAAGTATTTGGGTAACAGTGACATATCCTTGTAAGATCTTGTCCGGGCTATTATCCCATTACTGTGTAACATAGTTTCATGAAACTTGACACACACATGTATCTTGACCTAAAAGTGTGTCATGAAACAAAAGTAGGTCACTAAGGTCAAGTACCTGGGTCACTGTAAACATTCATGTAAAACTACATTACACTGCATGCCGAGGCTGTATTTCTGACGTCCTTTAACGTAGAATCATGAAACTTGACACACATGTGTATCTGGACACAATAGTGTGTCATGTTTAAAAGTAGGTCACTAGTTCAATTATCAGGGTCATGGTGATAGCCTAGTTTTATTGACTACACTCATTCCAAAATGAGACCTGCGATTAGCAAGGTTATAAATGAGATGAGGGGCATGGATTGAGCAATCTCTGATTGCCTTTTAATTTGTTCTTATTTGTAATTTGAAATTCAGTAAAATTGCAATTCAGTGGTTTAGAGTGGAATACATTGAGTACCTCACACTCTGAAAGCTGTATTCCACTGAAAACCATAGAATAACCATATAGTATATCACAGTTCTAGGTATAGTATATTTATATCATGCAGACTTGGGTACACAATTAAAGGGTTACTTTCATAACAATGTATCCATCTCATGGTTTGTCATCTTGGTAGTTCCATCATCCCAGTGTTCATAGCATATAAGGCATTGTATGTACAGACATGAAGAGGAGTTTACAGACAGAGTGATGTGGTACAAGGAAGCTCCGTACAAATCATTTGACATGCTCTTGGATACATGCTGATATATTAGCTCATCAATACATTGTAAAAGCTCCCCCCAGATGCCTGCCAGTCCTTCAACCGAAATTAAATGAACCTCACAATTCAGTTCATAGACCTGGAAGCACACCTGTCAACATCGGTGAACCTAGAAAGATTTTTCATTCGAAAGTAAAACATTTTACATCCCATAAAGCAGCAACAAATACTTTTATGGGAGCAAATTTCTTAAAATGTGTTACATTTCTGTAGAAAATAAAAAGAGTAAGGCAAGATAGTGTACAGGAGATGGACTCCTGCCATATGGGGGGGGGGGGGGACTGGATTTGGATGTACAATGTGGTGCCAAACTTAATATCAAAGTTTGCCATCTTAACTGCAGGCATGAGAATCTTCCTCTTTTCAGAGGAATTCCTCTTTTTTGGTGAATGTATTTTGAAAAATAAGAAGCTTAGAATTATCTGAAATGTACAAATTTGAAGAGATCTGGATTTGAATGGTCTGATAGAGTGCATTTTCTCTTTTTTCACCATTCTCCATTCTCATCTCTGTAACTGTCGTAGATTTGTGCACTGACAAAACAGATTTGACAATTAAAAGTTATGCATTTCAGGACGAGTCTCATAATAATGAATTCAGAAAATCTTTGGAGCACTCTATACACACACACACATACATATATAAAAGCCAAATGACCAACTGACTGAGCAACAAAAATGCACATAACTCGCTATTGTGTGGACATGGAATGGAAAGAACATGCACCACAGCCACTTCAAGGTCAATCTCGGGTCTTGCCCTCAGCCACATATTGCTGTTAAGAGAGGCACTTGCCTAAAGCATGTAGGACTTACTAGTACCATTAAACAAGGGGAAGAAACATTGGCACAGGACTAATCTGCAAATGGCTATGACAGTTTGATACTGTAAACTTAGCTAGCTAGCTAGTTAATTGGCCAGTTAGCTAGCTATCTGGTTAATTAGCTAGATCAGCTGAGGTTATAGTATGGTCAGTCTTCTGTCTGTGTGTTCCCAATTAACATTTTTGACATCTACACCAAAATCATTAGCCAGATTCACTTGAAACGTGGTGGGGATGTACCATATGTAGGTTTCTACCAAGTTTGTTCAAGTGGCCACGCTCCAATGATTTTTAAATTTTTAATTATTCTTTTTTGGCAAAAATTTTGAAAAATCTTTGAAATGGTATAGGGACACTTTTGGGGATCCCCAAACCTAAATTTGTTCAACAGGTGGCACTGTGACTTGTTTTTCTATATTATTACATTTTTTTTTTCTCTCTCTATTTTTGACTTCTGCAAAACCATTAACTAGATTCCCTTTAAAGTGGGTGGGAATGTACCTTGGGTCTCTACTTAATTTGTTCAAATTATCTCACTCCATTGATTTTAACATTTTTAGCTCAGCTGACTTGTCAGTCAGCTGAGTTTTTAGTAGGCTCAGTTATCCATCCATAATTCACATTTTGGACTTCTCCAAAACCGGCAGTCGGAACCTCTTCACGCTTGGTGGGGGTTTATATATATATATATATATATATATAACTTTATTTCACGAGGGTGACTCGGTTAGTGAATCCTCACTAATTTCCCCAAGGCCCTCAAAAGTACAGCAAGATTCTTTAATACAGTGTGTATACAATTCCAAATAATAATAGATGATACTGTGTGGTTACTGCAATAGACAATATTACATAGATATGGAGATCTTAATCTTTGCCTAATACATGTACTGGATTTCAGATCATCTGGATGACATAACATATGAGCACATCTATTTTTGAAAATGGAAATACTTGGGGATTCCTCTTACCTCAACTGGTAAGGAGTTCCATAAAACTGCTGCAGAATAACTTGTTGCTCTTTTCTTGAATTCTGTTCTTGGTTTAGTTACATACAAATTATTTGAGACTGTAGACCTCAAATGAAGAGAATGTGTATCTTTCACATGGATAAACATTTTTTGCATATATTCAGGTGCCAATTGGTTCATAGATTTGTATACTAAGAGCAACTTCCTGTATTCAATCCTCTTCTGTAGTGATAACCAGTTCAACTTTTCAAGTGCTTGTTGGTAGCTTAACCACTGACCTTTAATATTGAAGACTTTTCCCCCACAGTGTGCAACAGTAATCAAACAATGGTAGTACATATGCAAAGTAATACATTTTTCTCACATGGAAAGGTCATAAATCCTTAATTCTTTTCAGCGATGACAAACCAGCTGCAATTTTCTGACACATGGCTGACACTTGAGTTTCCCAGCTGAGATACTGATCAATGAATAATCCCAGAACCTTATGGTGTGGCACCTTTCCTAACTTGGTGTTATTGCTCTTTACATTTATGTCAGTAACTGGGAGATTTCTGGATTATTGTTTTGAACATACTAACATAACTATACTCTTAAACTAATTAACAAGAAGGCCATTTGCTTCGTACCACTCATCTACACATTCAGTCTTCTTGCTTATTTTTCTTCCACCTGTTTAACATTTCGGCCTTTGACGAACATAGGGGTAAGTCTAATTGTTCTTATCTAAACCTGTACTATACAAATTTAGTAATTATGGTTTGTTTGACAGGTATTCTTCTTTCATAATGAAGCTCTGCATTTATAAGCAAAACTTCACGTATTTAGCTAATTCATCATTTGCCATGTTCATATTTATTCATTATTTGTGGGTTTGTCTTTGCTGAATATATAGCTTAGACAAGGAGCCTCTACTCAGAGAGACATGTACAGGTAATAGGCTCCGAAACATGTTGAGTAGTTACCCGCTGAAGACTCTTCAATTTATTTGGGCTGATACAGCCTATAACAAAATTTTACAGAGGCACCTGTGCAATATGGACAATAATACTTCCATATGTATATAGGTTAGACAGGGACAGGTTAGCTTATGGAAAGTAAAGAGTTTGGATTGCGGAATAGGGTAATGACTATTAGGAAATGGTTTTGGGCAAAAAGACAGAATACATGTATTGATGTCATCAGTGTACATACTTACACCCTTGGAATGTGAATCTGTTTCATCCAAATGCAATACTACATCATTAACAAAGAGTATTTATAAACAGTAAAGGCCCAAGGATGGAGCCCCTTGGGGTTCTCTATGTATGACAGGTGCTGATTTTGATTGTGTCTTATAATGGAAACTAGCTGAGACCTGTTAGATAAATATGACTGGAACTACAGTACACTGTCATTACTGCAATGGTAAAGAGTTAACTTATGTAATAGTAATTTGTGATTAACTAAATCAAATGCTTTCTTCAGGTTAAACATAACAGTTCCAACAAGATTTCCATCATCTACCATATCATACCAAGTGTCTAGCATGCCTACTAAACAAGTTTCACAAGAATGATTTTTATGGAAACCAGACTGACAGGAACATAATAGATTGTAACTTGATAAAAAATCATAAAAGCTTGAATCAAACATGCCTTTCAAGTATTTTGCTTATTACACGTAGGCTTGAGATTGGGCGGTAATTAGATCCCTGCAAATTTCATCCACAATGATGATGGTCTGAAACAGAGGTGACTATGATACTATAGTTCATATGACCACTTCAGTCTGTACATGTAGGGTCAGCTGAGCACAGGACTGTCACCGTTCTCTTCTTTACATTAAAGATAAGAGTTTATATTTGCCTATGTAAAATAACATGATAAATGATTCAAGTGTAAAATAATTTAGAAATGGAAAGCTAAAATGTTGAAATGCCTTACAGTGAAATTTATTAAAATTTTAGATTCTTTTAAGATTTGTGATCTAGATTATAATTAATGTGCATGTGAAATATTACAATCAACTTTCTTTGCTTTCACCATGCTCATGTGGAGCCTATCAAATACAAAGTATCACTCATTAAAAAAAGTTCAGAAACATATCTAATATTTGAATATTTCCAAAAAAGTTGCTGTCAAATGATATTTTGAGCTTCTGTTTTGTAACTAGTATAAACTGTACTATGTTTTGCCCTGCTGTTAGTTAGTCATCTACAGATTCATTTTGAAATCAGATGAAACCAGGCTATATAGGCCTACAAAACTTTGAAGCTCTTCAATGCTGTCTTGGCAGACAGCAAAATGCAATACAACTAGGATACTGGTTGCTACCCCTTGTACAGAAATTAATGTAACTACAGGATGATGTCACAGTACTTGTGCATATATGGCTGCCTTAAAAAACACAAAAAATAAAAATTAGAGAAAAAAAATGCAACACCACCTTGTGAACAAATTAAGAACTAGGAGTCCCTAAAAGTGTTCCAGTGATATCAATTGGGTGAGTGCTTTTGGAGAAGATTTGTTTTTTTTTAAAAGATTTGCACACCCCCCCTCAAAAAAAAAAATCATAAAAAATCCAAAAATCACTGGAGCGGGACCATTTGAACAAACTTGGTAGAGACCCATCCAAGCTAGATCCCCATCAAGTTAGAAGAGGATCTGGGTATTGGTTTTGGAGAAGTCAGAAATGTTAATTGTGGACAGAGGACCGAGCCTCCTAAAAGCTCAGCTGACTGACTAGTCAGCTGAGCTAAAAACTGACACATACATATGTTCTTCATTCTGTTATAGAGCAAATTTTGCTGATACATGGCAATGAGAATAATTTCAGTGATACATTTGTCAATGTTTCCATGTCTTGAAACTCCCATGTTGACAAAACGTGTCATTTATTTGTAATACACAGGCTCACGATTTGACACACCTATCATGGCTTCTTGTATCGTGATGCACCAGTGAATCGTTACATCCCTATGAACTATGTAAGCCCAGTAGATTTGTGGGTCATAGTCACTAAGTTTTATCAAGTTTTACTATAGACCAGTGGGATGACAACTTTCAGACATGGTGTATTATCTTTGTATGGAAGCACTTCCCATTTGTCCACTTGTAGGAAACATGCCTCAAGTACTTGTTTGAACTTTCCCTGGTACATGGATGTAATGTGCCTTTCTGAATGATGGCACACTTACAGTTAAGTTGCGGTGCGTTTTAAGTCCTTACTTACAAACAATAATCCACTTAACTTAAGTGAGCTTTAATCATATTTGAAGGATTTTATAAAGTCAATGTTCAGTCTGATTGCTAGATTAATCCACAAAATTAATTCAATTAATTCAGCACAAAGCCCAAGGGTACCAAAATAGAATTCAAGTGGCAACAGGGGTCTGTGTCTTGCAGTATATAACATAAAGTCAATCATTTGAGGCTAAATATGCCCTCTGCCAACAAGTCTGGTCCTGAAACACCAAGTCTTGTGAAACTACCCAACTACAATACATATAAACTGAACGTTAATGACGTAAAAGAGGTTTAAAGGAGAGACTGTATTTTTGTAAGCATAGAGGCAGCATAGACATGTAATATGGGCTGTCGTCAACAAAAATCACAGTGATAGAACAAACTCAGTTCTTGACACACACATTATACTCTCACAATGATCATAAAATTCTTCATTTATATTGCCTGTAAAAGATGTCATTTTGTCACTTTTTCCTGGAAATATGAGCATGCTACTTTAGACTTATCAAACTGATTTCCTCTTCTTTTTTTCTCCCAAACTTTGATGTGTAAATGTAACAGCAGAGAATGTGAGTTTTAATGATAATTACACAGCTTCCTAAAGTTTCATGTTGACTGTAGCATTGTTGCATGATCAGGTATGGCTGCCAGTCTTGACATCAATAGGTTTTATTTTTGACATTATAAATTACATCAGATGCTGGTATCTAAAATTGATTTTTACCCCTTGGCCCATGTAAGCCTAGCAGGTATTGCTATCACTTGTCTCTGTGTGTGAATCCATGTGTCCCTGTGTCCTTTCGTCTTGCACGCAGTATCAGGAGAACCAGAATTGTAAGGATCATGAAACATTTACAGATAATCACCCTTGTAAGGGTCTTCATCAAGTCTGAAGGACAGTGACCTTGACCTAATTTGAAGGTCACCAGAGGCAATTTTTCTCTTTGAAAAATGTTTTGTACGTGAGATCTTAAGAACTGGATAAGATAAGATCATAAGACTTTTACAGTTAATCTCCCTTGGAAGAGTCTAGCTCAGGTTTGAAGGACATTGGCCTTGATCTGATTTCAAGGTCACCAGGGTCAATCCACTTTACAAAAAATGCAAGGAATAGCAGGAGAACCAGATAAGCTAGGATCAAAAAACTTTTCCAGCTGATCTCCCTTTCAAAAGGTGAATTCAAGTTTGACGGAGAATGACCTTGAATCAATTTGAAGGTCACCCAGGTCAATTTACTTTGAAAGTTTTGTACATGATATTTAGGAGAACCAGATCCCTTATGTGGGAGGCCGAGGGTTTTTAAGGTATTAGGTGTTGTGTTCATGCAGAGTTGGGGGAGAGGGCACAGAGATTTGCCCTTATTCATTGGTCCGTTTGTCCATTCCACATCCAACATGAAATTTGTTGTGCATATATATATATCCAAAACTGTTCTGAAACTTTACAGGATTATTAATCAGTATGTGATGATGTGCAACTGGGGTTTTGTTTGTCTGTATCTCTGTCCATGTGTCTGTACAACACCCTTGATTTGGTGGAAATTACCAATGTCTGCCCCATTTCAAGCACAAAACTTCAGTCATGCATACTTCTAAAACTATTTGACCTACAGTTATGAAACATATAAGATTATCAATTAGTATCTAAAGTTGTGCACCTGGGCTTTTGTTTTTCAGTGTCTCTGTACAACACCTATGATTTTGTGCAAATGACCATTGTCCACCCCACATCCACCATGAAACTTATGTATGCACATCTCAAAAACTATTTGATCTGCAGTAGTAAGACAGTAAATTACAGACAGTTAAAGAGTGAGAAACAGCATCTTCAGTTGAAATCAAGAAAGGTTTACATTGGCCTTGACACAGTACACAGAGATCCAGTCAAGGTTTGTTAAATTTCATGCAGTCAGTACCTTGTATGATATTTTACAATGTGTTTTGTTCATTTCAGCTGTGTTTTGCTGTGACATCCCTTACTGTTTTCAGGTGGCCATATAAATAATGACAGGTGTGTGTGTGGGGGGGGGGGGGGCATCTGTGTCCGATGGATACATTTCTGATTAGATAATTAGATATAAAATTCAAGTTGTAGGTATCTGAGAAAAGGGCTTAAATGTTCAAACAGCTTGCAACTAAGGCAAGCTGTTTCAATATTAAATCAAAATTTTAGATATCAAAACTTGAGTTACAAATATCTGTAATTCATTTTTAGATATGTGTAAATGATATATATATATATATATATATATATATATATATATATATGAAATTTGTTTTTAGATATCTATGATTAACCATCTTTTTAGATAATTGTAATTCAAATCATGGATACATGTATACATGTAGATCTATAAATCATTTTTAGATATCTGTAAATCATTGGAGATATCTGTAATTCTGTCATCATTGCGACACATAACTGGATGCTCTCAAGATTTTCACCATCTTTAAAGATATCAGTAAAGATGGCTGTTGTTTTGCAACCTGAAATAATGTAATGAAATTGGATCATCCCTTGAGTTGTGATGGGAATGGGAGATCATGGATGACATAAGCCCAGCTGTGGTTCTAGATGCTACTGCTTGTAATATGCAAAGAATTAGTCAAGTAATTTGGCCATGGGGCCAATTCTCTTTGCTATATTAGATTTAATTAATTTGTACCAAGTTTTAGTGCAGAGAGCGTATGCAAGAAGGGGCAAGTATTATTTTTATAGTATTCAAATTTGGCCATTTTTAGAGATATATATAAACCAATTTTAGAATTGTTTAAAAATTGCCACATTATAGATGTCTAAAAATCATTAATAATGCCACTCAGAAATTTAAAGCATGTTGTTCAGATTAATGTACCCTCTGCATCTTGACAACATTCTGTGATTTTGAAGCTTTGTATTGCACATGATTTCATTAATATTTGATAAAGTATTATGTAAGTACATGTACTTGGCATTGCATGAGTTCTATGTTAGACAAATATATGTCTGGTCTGACCCACACACATGTTGCTTATGACAGTGTGTGTAAAGACACATACACGTCAAAGGTATGTGATGTATATGAGAGGATGGTCTATGATTGGAGGGGTCTCCCAAGACAGGTACCAATGTATACAGATTGTGGGATGTTCCATGTCTGAACTTTCATTGCGTCAGAGTGCCAAGGTGCCCACTACTTGGGCTATTACATATGTAAAAAAATTGAAATAAAACGCAAGTGCAATGTAGCCATTGAAGAATGGAGTTTGAGTAAATTTGAAAAGAGCTTGATTTAAAACATGCAACTCTTCAACAAACTATCAAAGAAGCACCTAGCTCACATACTTGTGTGCATACAAGAAATAAAAAAACCTTTTTATCAAGGGTTTTTAGCTGATAAAGACCTAATATAATGGGTGGGTGGGTGGCTGGGTAAATAAGTAAATAAATGAAATAAAACATTACAGGGGACTGATAAAATGTACTTAATTTATGAACTTGTACATCATGTGTTCAGAGCACTATTACCCCAAAAAGTTAGATAATCTTTTAGTCACTGATGGTAATCATAAAATCTCATATCCTTGAAAAAAATGGTTCTGTGATACCCAAAAAAGTTTGAAGTACTTTTGACAACACACAGGTTTTTTGACCCCATGTAGTGGACCATGTTGTTTCCTGGATTAGAAGTAGTGCTCAGAATTCCTGTAAATATTGACAGAAAATGTTTTGATGTCAACAAAGATACGACCTCCACCAGTGTAAGATTATGAAGCATATCATGGGGGAGCAGCGACTTGGGGGTCTGAGTATCAAGTCAAAGTGAAAGGCGTGGACTGTAATGGGATTATCGGGACACTTGTAACATATGTAAACACTGAACACTCCCTCAACTGTGGAAGTTGTGCATGAGTGGTACTAATCATGCCAGGTGGCCAGATTTGAGCAGGTAGACGCTGGTAAAGTCCTACATAACCATGTGTGGTAAAAAACATTATGCAGAATAGTGTTACAGAGAGTAAAAGTTCAGTATGCCAGTGTGTAAGAAATGTCAATACCGATTTTGTGTCAGATGAAAAGAGAACAAGATCAGTTCATGGGGTTTTTTATGGAGCCTTTTTGTAAATAACATCATGTATACATGTTGAAAATGTAAACTTGAAAAACTGCTGTATCATTTATACCATTCTTTACCCTGTTTACATTCCACATTGTATTGTTTAGTCTCAATTAATTGTATGCCTTTTAGATATGTTAATATACATGTATGTGGTCTCAGTAACATTTTAAAATAATAGTACATTGATTGATATAATGAAATCTTTTTGTGCTACACACCATGACAGTTGTGTACAAATGCACCATTGCCCATTCACTGCACATGAATAATTCTAAAGGTGGCAGGGTATTTTTTGTTTCAGGTTGCTCAATTTTAATCCACATGTAAGTATGTGGGTAGAGTAACTGCATAGGTGGTCAAAAACACTGTGAATCTTTCAAATTTACCAGAGAGTATACATAAATCTATCACATCTTTGATTGAAAGATAACAAAAACTTCTGTTAAAGGGTGTTTTATCAACAATTGGAACTTAGGGAATGCAAGGAAGGAGGGGTTAATTGTTTGGTACATTTATAGTGATGGTGGTAAATGATGGTCATTAATGACCCAAATATAGTGCTTACTGTTTTATAATGATCTTTCAGCAAATCATTTTCCAAATACCAATTCAGGGAACATGTTTTTTTTTTTTTTTTAGCTGAGTCAGTAGCTGAGCATATTTTATGGTCCTTCATCTGTCGTCCATCGTCAACAATCGACTTCTCCAAAACCATCAACCAGTTTCACTTCAAACTTAGTGGCAATGTACCTTGGGTGGGTCTCTACCCAGTTTTTCAAATGGTCACACTCCAGTGATGTCTTATTTGTGTGTGTGTGTGTGTGTGTTTTTTTCCACAGTGGGTAACTACTCAGAACATGTTTCAGAGCCAGTACCTGTGGTTTTTTTTTTTTGCTATTTCCAACTTGTTCTCCAGAACCATCTCTCAGATTAAGCTGAAACTTGGTGTATATGTTTCTTGTGGAAGGGTCAAACAAACTTGCTCACTGGGTGTCACTGCTGTGGATCCCTGATTTTTAACCATTTTTTCAATTCGGGTACCTAACAGTAAAAGCACCTTTCCTATTGATTACTATGTAAGTCAGTGGGCATTCT
This sequence comes from Hermodice carunculata, assembly GCA_964020975.1. Classification (NCBI taxonomy): domain Eukaryota; kingdom Metazoa; phylum Annelida; class Polychaeta; order Eunicida; family Amphinomidae; genus Hermodice; species Hermodice carunculata. The sequence goes on along the minus strand of OZ026630.1, from coordinate 70,503,609 downwards.
AATGCCAAGTCACATTTTTGACATCTTCTCTGAAATGCAAGTTCACTTCAAACTTGGTGCCAATGTAGCTTGGGTAGGTCTTTACCAGATTTGTTCAAATGGACACGCTCGAGTGATTTTTGGATTTCTGTCCCGGGGGGGGGGGGGGGAGGGCAAATCTTAAGAAATCTTTTTCTCTGAAACCACTCACCCGATTTCTTTGATATCACACAGAAACACTCCTACAGACTCCTAGTTCCTAATTTGTTCACCAGGTGGTGCTGCAATTTTATTTATTTTTAATGTATTTTGTGCATTTTTGCTGATTTTGACTTCTTCAGAACCATCGCTCAGATCATGCTGAAACTTGTTGGATTTGTTTCTTGTGGAAGGGTCAAACAAAGCTGTACTCTAGGTGGAACTGCTGTGGATTCCTGATTTTTAACAATGTTTACAATTCGGGTACCTATCAGTGAATGCACCTTTCCTATTGATTACTGTGCAAGTCAATGGGCATTCTAATGCTAATTCACATTTTTGACTTCTCATAAACTGTCAGTCAGAGTGACTTCAAACTTGGTGGCAATGTACATTGGGTGGGACTCGACCAGATTGTTCAAATGGTCATCCTGCATTGATTTTTGGATTTTTTATGAATTTCTATGTTCCTTTTTGGGGGGAAAATCTTAAAAAATCGCAAGGGTATTTGTACATGTCAGCTGAGCACAGGACTTTCACAGTCATCTTGTTCGATTACCTCAGCTGACAAGTCAACTGAGGTTATATTATGGTCCGTTATCCGTCAGTCTGGCTCTCCACAATTTACGTTTTCAACTTCTCCAAAACCGCAAGCCCAGTTTACTTGAAACTTGGTGGGTATATTACTTTGGGTGGGTCTCTAAGGGGTTTGTTCAAACGCTCATAGTCCAATGATTTAAAAAAAAATTTAATGAATTTTTTTGTGTTCAATTTTTTGGCAAAACCTTAAAAAAATCTCCAAAACCCCTTATCCAATCTTGCTTTGAAATTGCACAGGGACCCTTCTGGGAACCCCTAGACTTATTTTTTTCAAGCTGTGGCACTGCAACTTTTTTGTTTGGTCAGCTGACTTGTCAGTCAGCTGAGCAGCTTATGCTATGACTACCCATCCGTCGTCCGTTGGTCATCCGCAATTCACATTTTTGACTTCTCCAAAAGTGTCAACCAGATTCACTTCAAACTTGGTGGGGATGTGCCTTGAGTGGGTCTCTACAAAATGTGTCCAAATGGTCATGCTCCAGTGATTTTCGGATTTTTAATGATTTTTTTTGGTTCTTTTTGGGGTCAAATCTGAAAAAAATCTTCTCCAAAATGGCTCACCAATTGCTTTGATATTGCACAGGGAGACTCCAGGGTACTCTTTATTCTGAACTTTTCACCAGGTGGCGCTGTGATTTTAGTTCTAATTTTTTAAGATTTTTTTGTGTGTTTTTCATATTTTTGACCTCTTCTCCAGAACCTTCATCAGATTAAGCTGTAACTTGGTGAATATGTTCCTTGTGGAAGGGTCAAACAAAGTTGTGCACCAGGTGCCACTGCTGTGGATTTCTGATTTTTAACGATTTTTTTTTTTTTTTTCAATTTTGGTACTTATCAGTCAGTGCAGCTTTCCTATTGATTACTATGTAAGTCAATGGGCACTCTAATGCCAGTTCACATTTTCAGCTTCTTTTCCAAAGGCGTCATTCAGATTGACTTCAAACTTGTAGGCAATGTACCTTGGGTGGGTTTCTACCAGGTTGTTCAAATGGTTATGCTCCAATAACTTGAATTTTTTACAATTTTTTTTTTCTTTTTTCTTTTTTTTTTTTTTTTTTATAAATCTCAAAAAATCTTTTTGTCCACAATCGCTCACCCAATTGCTTTGATATTGTCATCCTTACTTGTCAGTTCTTCTCCAGAACCGTAACTTAGTTCAAGACCCGGCCAGTCCGTGGTCTCAAAACATATACATGTACACCATATTCATACTCACTGAGATACACTGAAAGCACTATAATATGTGTGGTCAATGATATGTACTTAATTCTTTCATATTCAACCATTTTTTATGACAAATGTGATCTATTTGCCAAGCCTCTGTAAGCATATGGTGGAACTTTGCATATAGAACAGACCTTGTGGACCCAAGTTCATATATCTGTTTGTTTGTTAAGTTGTGCCACATTCATTTGATTATGTAAGGAGGAGGGGGAATATATGATATATACTTTGTCCATGTGTGTGTCTGGACTGAAAGTTTTTTGCTTAGGGATTTCATATGGCACTTGCTTATAGTCCCGAGTAAGGTCTCGGACGAGTTCAAAGATGGGTGACCTTGCCCCAATTCCCAAGGTCACAGAGCCATTTTAGTGAATTTGGTTTTCACATGATAACTTGTAAATTTTTTTGATTAGGGCTTTCATATTGCACAAGCTCATACTCCTGCATAAGGCCTCTGATGAGTTTGAAGATGGGTAAGCTTGACCCAATTCCCTAGGTCACAAACTCATTTTTAGCTCAGCGGACTTGCTAGTCAGGCTGAGCTTTTAGGATACCGAGTCTTTCGTCTGGTGTCCTTCCATTCACAATTACATTTTTGACTTCTTCTCCAAAACCATCAGCCAGATTGGCTTCAAACTTGGGTGCAGTGTACCTTGGGTGGGTCTCTACCAAGTTTGTTCAAGTGGTCACACTCCAGGGATTCAAGTTTTTTTTTTATAATTTTTTTTCTTCTTTATTGGGACAAATTTTAAAAAATCTTCTCTGAAACCACTCACCCAGTGGCTTTGATATCACACAGGAACACTCTGGGGGATTCTTAGTTCTTAATTTGTTCACTGGGTGGTGCTACAATTTTTTGTTCTATTTTTTTATGATTTTTTATGTGTTTTTGATATTTTTTAGTTCTTCTCCAGAACCGTAACTCAGATTAGACTGAAACTTGGTGGATAGGTTCCTTGCGGAAGGGTCAAACAAAGTTGTTCACTAGGTAGTACTGCTGTGAATTCCTGAGTTTTAACAATTTTTTCAATTGGGTACTTATCGGTAAATGCACCGTTCCCTATTGATTGCTATGCAAGTCAGTGGGCATTCTATTAATGGTAATTCACATTTTTGACTTCTTCTCCAAAACGGTTAACCAGATTGACTTCAATCTTGGTAGCAATGTACCTTAGGTCAGTCTCTACCAAGTTTGTTCAGGTGGTCACATTCCAGTGTTTTTGAATTTTTTATGACTTTTTTTTTAGGGGAGGGGATCTTTAAAAATCTTCTTATCTGAAACCACTTACCCAATTGCTTTGATATCACAGAGGAACACTCATATAGTCTCTTAGTTCTTAATTTGTTCATCTGGTAGCGCTGCAATTTTTAGCTCAGCTGACTTCCTAGTCAGGCTGCACTTTAGGGGGCTCAGTCGGCCATCTTAGAAATACTTGGAAATGTCATATGCTGAACCTAAACACAGGTCTATTTTGTTGAACCTTGAATTTGTGGGACAAGCTCAGGTCAGCTGAGCATGGGCTGTTCATACAGCCCTCTAGTTATATGTTTGTTTCCCATGCAGTAACTTGAAAATCTTTTTGCATTGGGGTTTCATATTGCACATGCTCATAATCCTGCATAAGGTCTCAGAAGAGTTTGAAGATGGGTGACCTTGCCCCAATTCCCAAGGTCACACAGCCATTTTTGTGAATTTGGTTTGCACATGATGACTTGAAAAGTTTTGTGCATAGTGGTTTCATATTGCACATGCATATAGTCCTGCATATGGTCTCAGGTGAGTTTGAAGATGGATGACCTTGACCTCAATCCCAAGGTCACTGAGCTGTTTTAGTGCGTTTGCTTTTGATGGGATAACTTGAAAATTTTTGACATAGAGCTTTCATACTGCACATGCTTATAGTCCTGAATAAGGTCTCAGACAGGTTAGAAGATAGGTGACCTTGACTCATACCCAAAGTCACAGAGCCATTTTATTGAATTTGGTTTTCACATGGTAACTTGAAAAGTTTTTTACACAGACTTTTTTTATTGCACATGGCTTTAATCGTACATAAGGTCTGAGACAAGTTCCAAGATAGATCACCCAAGGTCACAGAGCCAGAGGAGGGAGGATAGATATAGCAATTTGTGATTGCTTTTTAATTGTAAATTTACTTGAGTAATCAACTTTCAGTAATTTCACAGTCTTAACAGCTGTACAGGGAACCTTATGCCAAAACTGTGAGATGAAATACAGAAAAGTACCAGCTTAAAATAATGGAAATTAATGTAAACGAGGCAGTCAAGGGAGAGTCTTCTTATATGTGACCTTGCAGCCCTATTCATTTGTGGAGATTTCAAAATAAATAAATCAGTAACTAAGTAAACAAACAAACAAATAAAAATAGACAAGAATAAACTAAGCATAATTACTTTCAAACTGCATTATCAGCACTTAAAAGGCCCAGGTCTGTAGAAGTAAAAAAATACTATTCCCCTCATTACCATACATACAAACCTTTGGGGGGGGGGGGGGGGGTGCTGTTGCTCAGCAACAGATACTCGTGTCAGATTTGCAGTACTGTTGTCATACCTCAAGACTGTGGATGGTGGTCTTGATGTTTAAGACTAGCAAAAACCAAAGTCCTTTCAAAGAATGCTGTTTATGGCCTTTCTGGGTGATAATGCAGCAAAACCCTTCTTAAGTGTAACATTTGTAAAGACACCTGATATGTATTGTGTACACCAGATTTAAGGTAAGAAAACCCCCAGCTTCTTGGACCATGGCCTTGTTCATTCATTCATTCATTCATTCATTCATTCATTCATTCATTCATTCATTCATTTAATAAATCTCAGGGTATTAGTTTCACCCAAAAAATGTTTAGTCATCTTTCAGTCACAAAATCCATGAATGCATCCTTTTTCTTGCTTCAGGAACGAGCTGAGTCATAAAATCCCTGACGGCAACATTTACTTTATGTCTGAAGCATGACATGTCTTACTTTTGATGCTGTCTTAAATATATGTTTCTTTGAGGGAAAATAAGATCTGACACTTGTACTTTGGTTTCAACTTTTGAGGAAGCCCTTGAGCTGTAGGTCATCTTGCCCCAAGGCATGCTGGGAACATAGGAATATTGCCATGGCAGGGCCACATTCCTTGAATATCTGCATTAAGATTATTGATATAATTGTTCCTGTTGGGGCTGAGCTCTGTTGTGTTTATAACCTTCCAGGAAGGTAGATTAATTTGCATATATTGTGCTTTGTGTGCATAAAATTGGCTTTAATTGAAGAGGTCAATTGCAAGGACATAAATACCACTTCAGAAACTTAAAATGATGTAAAGTGTAAAAGAGGTCACACCTAGTCAACATGTTTGTGGGTAATGTTTTTTTTTTCCTAGCTTGGCTGACTTGTCAGTCAGCTGAGCTAAAATAGGGAAACCACCAAGCCAGTGGCTTTGAAATTGTTTTGGGACACATCTGGGAACCTGCAAACCTTAATTTGTTCACCAGATTGCAATTTTTTTCTCTGTTTTAATAAATTCTTGTGTGTCTTCACTGTTTTGGACTTCTCCAAAACAGTCACTCAGATTGTTCTGAAACTTAATGGAAATGTGGTGATACTTCGCATCTGTGATTTTTAAATTCAGGTACCTGTCAGTTAAAAACATGCGTGCATGCATCCCCATTGATTAGGCCAAACATAAAAATATGTTCATTCTTGGTAACCCTCCTTACTGGTTTAAAAAAATGACCAAAAAGTGCAGTATGGAATTTTTTGGGGCAAATCTTAAAAAATCTTCTTCTCTGAAACCGCTCACCCAATTGCTTTGATATCCCAGGGACTCCTAGTTCTTAATTTGGTCACTAGGTGGTGCTGCGATTTTTTTTTTTTTTTTTTTTTTTTTTTTAAATAATTTTTTAAAATAATTTTTTGTGTGTTTTTGCTGTTTTCTACTTCCCCAGAACCATCACTCAGATTAAACTGAAACTTGGTGGATGTGTTCCTGGTGGAAGGGTCAAACTAAGTTGTTTACTAGGTGGCACTTTTGTCCATTCGGGTACCTGTCAGTCAATGCAGCTTTCCTGTTGATTACTATGTAAGTCAATGGGCATTCTAATGCTAATTCACATTTTCGACTTCTTCTCCAAAACTGTCATCCAGATTGACTTCAAACTTTGTGGCAATGTACCTTTGGTGGGTTTCTGCAGGGTTTGTTCAAATGGTCACCCTCCATTGATTTTTGAGTTTTTTATTTTTTTTGTCCTTTTCGAAGACATCTTAAAAAAATCTTTTCCTCCACAACTGCTCACCCAATTACTTTGATATTACATAAGAACACTCCTTGGGACTCTTAGTTCTTGATTTGTTCACCAGGTAGTGCTGCAGTATTTTTCAATTTTTTTATAAATTTTTGTTTGGTTTCATTACTTGTGACTTCTTCTCAAGATCCATTACTCAGATTAAATTGAAACTTTGTGGATATGTTCCTCGTGAAAGGGTCAAGCAAAGATGTTCACTAGGTAATACTGCTTTGGATTCCTGATTTTTAACGATATTTTTCAATTTGGGTACTTATCGGTAAATGCACTTTTTCTATTGCTTACTATGTAAGTCAATGGACATTCTAATGGTAATTCACATTTTGGACTTCTCTGAAGAAACTATCTCTCAGATTCACTTCAAACTTGGTGTCAATGTACATTGGGTGAGTCTATAGAAAGTTTGTCCAAATGGTCATGATCCAGTGATTGGGGGATTTTTTATGATTTTTTTCAAAAATCTTTAAAAAAAGTTATAGGTGGATTCCTGATTTTTAACGATTTTTTCAATTCGGGTACTTATTGGTAAATGAACCTTTCCTATTGATTACTATGTTAATCAATGGACATTCTGATGGTAATTCACATTTTCGACTTCTCCAAATTTGTCATCCAGATTGACTTCAAACTTGGTGATAATGTACCTTGGTTTGTTCTCTACCAAGTTTGTTCGAATGGTCATGCTCCAGTGATTTTTTTAAATGATTTTTGTTGGAAAATCTTTGAAAATTTTATTAGGAAAGTTTAACATGGGAAATTCTTGTAATGGTTATAAGTTACATAATTTTTGCCAAATTTGTGCCAAACTTGGTAGGTATGTTCCTTTTGTAAGTGCCTGCCTATTTTGTGCAAATGGTCATGCTCCAGTGATTTATGGACCTTGATCTCATTCCCAAGGTCACTGGACAACTGACATGAAATTCACTGTTCCCATGATAACTTGAGATCTGTTTTGAGTTAGGACCTTGATGTTGCACATGTTAATGTTTCTCTGTGAAAGCAGTACATGAGTGACCTTGACCCCATTGCTGGGGTCACAATGCAACATACATGAATTTTACTTTTCACTATAACTTGAGAACAACTTGATCTGGAACCTTAATGTTGCACATGTTAGTGTTCTATAAAGGTCAGACCTACTCAGAACATGGGTGACCTTGATCCTATCCCCAGCTCACAGAGCTGCAAATGTGATGAATGTCTAGGTCAGCTGAGCATGGGCTGTTCACACTGCCCTCTTGTTTACCTTTTTATGAAACTTTTGAAGTTTGATTTGATGGCCGTCTGACACACATTTTAAGGAACAAAAAGTATATTTTCTGTGTTATGTGATTCATTTATCTGATATATTCAGTTATCTGGCACAATTTTAGGGAACAGATAATGTCATTATAATGAGGTTTTACTGTATAGTATTATGTAATAGATAGGTCAAAATGTGAAAATCTTGTGACCACGTTACTGTCCAGAGTTTTCAAGTCAGCCCAGAATAAGTTTCAGGACTGACAGGGTATATGAAAATCAAGGTCACTTTTAATGTTGATGGCACCACCTACAATATTATGCAATATAGGGGTCAAAATAGGCAAATCTTGTGAACACTAGCATCTTTAATTTTTGGCGGATCTTCATGGAATTTGGTGGGATGGGGGGGTGTCAAAGTCTTAAATTACTAATGATACTAGTGGTGCCACCAATAATTTGATGGAAATTATGAGCCAAAATATGTTTTAAGATATAAAATTCCATATTTGGAAAAGTAATTGGATTAGACTTGCCAAATTTATAGGATAGATAGACCATGTACAATGCTAGATTGTCAAGTAATATCATTGACCTTGACCCATTTTTGTGAGGTCGCTATGCCTGTAAAGTTGAAAGAGGTGATTTTGTAATGGCAGGATGTTGCTTGAATATCAGTGGCGATGTCAGGAAAGCACCAGGCCCATGGGCCTCTTGTATTACATATTGTGGGTGACCTTGATCTTTTGTCCCAAGGTCACTGAGGACAAAATGAAGGACTCACTGATTCTTGTCTTGGCACATGCAACAATATCCATCACAGAAATTGCACAGATAAACAATGACTACATGTGGGATGAAGTTCTATCTGGTGGACAAATGAGACACTAAAATTACATAAGCTTAGTATGTTCAGAAGCCACTTGAGGACTTGCAACTTTGAAATGAAGATGTAGGTGCAATATAGCCACGGTGCCAGCAGAGCATTAGGCCCATGGGCCTCCTGTTTATGAATTTTCTTGTCTCTAAAACTTGTCCTAAACCATGGAGCCAATTGATTTGAAATTGCATATGGAGACTTTTGAGGACTTCTAGACCTTAATTTGTTCAACAAGTGGTCCTGTGACAAATTTGGGCTTTTTTTTTAAAGAAGTTTTGTCCGATTTTTCCTTTTCTTGATTTTTCTCCCAAACCACAAGTTAGATCCCCTGCAGACAAGCAAGGAATGTACGTGGACTTGATCTCTACCAAATTTGTTCAATACGTGATGGTGCTGTCATTTTCTGATTCTTTAACAAATTGTCAAATTTTGCAAAATCAGTAAGGGGATATGTTCATGTTAGCAACAGTAATGGTGGTCTTAAACAAAGGTGACCTTGATATCATTCTGCAGTTCATATCACAGGACTGATAGTCCTTTAGTTTCTTCTTTTTTTTTTTTAGGAAATTTTGTGTGTTGAAACTATTTTTAACTTCTCCAAAACCATCTCGTGGATTCTAATGAAACTTTATGGAAATGAAGCTTGTGGAATGGTCAAATTAAGCTGTCCACTAGGTGATGATATTCCACATTTCTGATTTTCAATGAATTTTTCAATTTGAGTACTTTTCAGTTAATGCATACATTCCCATCGTTGCGATGGAAATCAATGGGGATTACAATGGTGAATCATATTTTGGACTTCCCCAAAACAGTTAAGCAGATTCACTTCAAACTTGATGGGGATGTATCTTGGATGAGTCTACCAATTTTCTTCAAATGGTCATGCTCTAGTGATTTTTGGAATTTTTATGATTTTTTTGTTCATTTTATGGCAAAATTTAAAAAATCTTGTTGTCCAAAATTGCTGTGTCAGTCGCTTTGAAATTACATAGGGATACTTCAGGTTACCTCTAGACCTTAATTTGGTCACCAGGTGGTGCTGCAATTAAATTTTTCTTTTAAAAGAATTTTTTAGTGTTGCGCATTTCTTGACTTTTTCTCTCAAATGCTAATTTAAGTCCTTATGAGACTTACTGGGGGTGTAAGTGGACTTGATCCACCAAATCTGTTCACTACATGTTAGTGCCGTCATTTTCTGAGTTTTTAATAAATAATCAAAATTCAGAAAAACTGGTTACAGGATATGTCCATGTTAGCAACAGAGATAATGGTCTCAAACAAAGGTGACATTGATATTCTGAAGTTCACAGGACCACTTCAGTCTGTGCATGTAAGGTCAGCTGAGCACAAGACTGTCATGGTCCTCTGGCAGTTTTTTGTGTTTGGTTTTTTTTTTGGGTGGGGGTGTTGTTTTTTGTGGTTTTCTTTTCTTTTCTTTTCTTTTTTTTTGGGGGGGTGGGTCTTTTTCTTTTTTTTCTTTTTTTTTGAAAGCAAGAAGTTCAAGCAGCACATGTGTTGCCTTCAGAAATATAAATTGAATCAAACCAAAACTCACAAAAATGCTTCATTGACACTAACAAGGGGATAAAAGGCACTTTATGTACATCCTCATCAAATGTTTATTCTCTGAAAATGGCAGGTACCTGCCAAAGTCACTTATCAACAGTCCAGCTGAAAAAACATCCCACCCTGCCAAAAAGTATTGAAATATATAGCAGTAAATGATTCATTGTGGTGTATTGAGGATGATTGTAGGTTGCAGGATATGTTTGTCCTTGTCATTTTACCATGGTATTCAGAAAGTTTAAGATTGATTGAATATCAACTTTGACATACATGTCTGAACAGGACATTCCTATCATAACCAGCTGACCTGTCATACATCATCATAGCTGGGTAGGCAAGCAGGCAGATGTCCATAGCAAAGAGTGAATACATGTACAATGTATAGTAGTCTGTCCTTTGACTGACCCCTCTGGACATGGAGAGACCACCTACTTGTTATGACCATTTATATCAGGTCCCTAGTGCAATCTGGACAGAGTATCTTAGGTTAACAGATTCCTTTTATCCAGAAATTTCATGATAAAAGGATCAGCAACAGTTTACTATCACGGAACATAATTTTATATGTATCCCATATTAAGCTTACCAGAAGTTTGCAATCTCGGGAAGACAATTTTCTTGCACATGTATATCATGTTAACCCTTTCCCCCTCGAATTAAGACTGCAGTTAACAGCTTTCTTTGGCATATGTTGGGCACTAACTGCCCAACCCATGCAAAGGAAAGCTGTTTACTCGGGCATGTGATCTTGGTGTGTCTCCTTTACAATTCTTAGTTAAATTGTTTTTCATCACAGTTGAAATTAGTTGAAAACATTGTAGCAGACGACATTTGATCACTAGCTGGTTTTGGCTGGTTTTAGGGGGGAAAGGTTAAACTGGACAAGAGTTTTCTGTCTCATGGCAGCAAGTAGATCATGCCTTTGGGTGCCACTGTAGTCAGAGTTCTATCTTAATCAGAAAGCCTGTCATGAGACATGACTTGCATGGTGAACACACAACAAATTACATTTTCAAACTAAATTCATATTTTCCCCCTTCTGTGTGCAAAGTGATTAGCGTTACACTCAAAATAATCAGTGTCTTCACTAAAGTAGCAAACTGCAATGCAGATTGATTTCTGTGAATTCATGCTTTGATGAAGTATTGTTTACTGGAACATGAATACATGGAACAGTTTCCTGAACACTGTGGTGGATCAGGAACTGAACTCCAAAGTGTCTTACATTATGTAGTTTAGTTGTTGATCATCAAAATTTAAAACAAAAATATCTTTTGGGGGGTGTGGACAGGTACAGTGTGCTTTGTAGTAAATTGTTACAAAGATTGGTGGAATTATATATAAGTGTTACTAGCATTGTTATCTTTTTTTTTCAGGTCCGCTACAATTATGTCATGTTCTCCTGCAGCTTAAGGCCACAAATTATTTTTGTATTTTGACACAAATGACTGAGAGTTCTGGGCATCGATGCCTGAGAATATGGCGTGGCACACATGGAGCTCATGATACTTTATGTTTTTTTCAGAGTTAATGGAGAAGATGTAAGGTTAATGTTGTGGGACACTGCCGGGCAGGAAGAGTTTGATGCAATAACAAAGGCCTACTATAGAGGTAAGTCTTCTGCCCCTTTCACAGTGACACCCTTTTCAGTCTGTCCCCTGTCATGCCTCACTGATTTCAGATGAAGAAACTTAAGTCAGCTGCATGACCACAGGAGCATCACAGTCCTCTTGTTTGTTGTTACTGCACAGATACCAGCGAAAACGTAGACGTTTAATACACATGTAGCAATTGAACCTACATGTACAAACTAACTGAAGTGACATGAAGGGTTTAATACAGAGACAATGCAGAGTGCAGCTTTGGTAAGGATTATCAGATGGACCACTGATCAGGTTTAACCGCAAAAAATCCACCAGGCCACATTAAGTTTTTTAAGCTATTCAGAATATTTTATTGCAGGACAAAAATTGAAAGATTACAACAAATGTAAAGATGGTCTATGAGGGAAATTATGAGAACAATAATTACCAAGCCTCAGCTTACTGTTACACTGGAAGTGTGGCAGCTTACACTTTAGACAGAGTTTAAATGGATGGGGAGGTGGAAGAGGGTTCTAACTTTTTAAAGTAATTTTTCAGCCAAGAGAAAGGGGTATGATAGGTAAATTTTAATGATAGTTCAAAACAGTCCTCACAGTTCATGTCTGAGCAGATCATGGAAGTATAGGAAATACTGTACCTCTGTGCAGAGCATGTTTATTTTGTATCAATAGTGTCTGTCTGTTTGTGTGTCTGTTCTTAGAATTTTGGACATTTGTGCAGTTCTACTATTGCATGCCCATAAATACAGTAGATGGACAGCCACATTGAAACGGCATAGACCTGCATGCTTTACATGCATTGCAACCCAGGCCAAACCTACATTAATCACTTTCTATGGCACAAATATTGACATAAACTTCCTACTTTATTGTGAGGTGCATGGAACGGAAGCACTAAAGAGAAAGCCAGCAAAAAGGGTGCTATGGTTACATATCAGTGATCAAAACAGATAGACACACAGACAGACAAAGAGCAAAAGATTATATCTCCTGCTGAATTCTGTGAGGTGTAAGTGACAATGCTTGCATGCTGTGTCTAATGATAAAAGAACTCATATTCAGAACTGGTTATTTTTCATAATGACAGATTTTTTGTTTTTTAATGTAAATTGGGATGCAATAAAAGTTACCTTTTTCACAAGTAAATTACAGTATCTGAAAATATTCTTTCACTAAAGCTCAGCTGGAATTCCTTTCTTGGGCATTGTGAGCGACAGATTGCCATTACTGCCGCCATAAACCACATAATTAAAAAATCTTCCTTTGCCCATGAGGTCAGGTTCAGTATGATAAACGAATCTACAAAAGTAGGGTCCTTGGTATGATATACAGTGGCTCAGAGATCTATGTATTTATGATTGAAAGCATGCAGGCACATGTAAAATATTAAAGTCAGTAGGCAAAGGGGAAAGCTGGAAACTGGAATCAAAGAAAAAGACCATTTGTAATATCCAGTTAAAATGCAATTAACAGATAGGTTCAACCAGAATGGTATATAGTAAAAGTGGAAAACCATCAGTCGTGTTTGTGTTGGCATGATAAAATAGCTCATGTGTTGTTTCTGTGCAAAACCCCATGTATATGGGGATTTAGTCTGTGTGGTAAAAGAGCTTTTCAGATGTGCATGGTAAAAGGGTTTCTCAAATGTCTGAATGAAAAATAGCTCGTATGGTGTTTATTTGACAAAAGAGTTTCAGGTGACTGCATGATAAAATGACTTGGGTTCTGTAGATGTTGATGTTGTCTCTGGGTGATGACAGTTTTTTTCTCCACACTTATGATAGAGTGATGCTTTTATGTTTAAATGTTTAACAGCTAAGCTTTTCTGTGGTATTTAAAGTCGATGCAGCAGACATGAACATTTTATCCCATCATCTGATTCTAAATAAAATAAATGTATACTGGGCTTGGCTCATACGGGCCTTTGACAGCTGTGCAAAAAGACCCACTTTCAATCTGTCAGCTACCAGTGTTGTTGGGGGGGGGGGGGGGGGGGGCGAGAGGGAGTACAGATGATCCAACACAAGTGAAAGCTGAATATATTCTAGCAGCCCAACACCTGGTCACAGAACATTAAGCGCTCAATCGTAGGGGACAGACAGGAAACACATCTATGTTGCTTTGTGAAATAAAAAGATATCTGTGTGACTGATGTGGGCTGAAGGGCCTCTGTGTCTATGTTTTGTTGTGTTTACAAGAGGAGCCCACAGGGGTCTGTGTCTACCTTTTCATTGCTTTTGGCATGTAACTTTTTAAACCTGAGCATGGCACTGAATAAACTCATAAAATTTACGCAAGAGTAAATTTTCTGAATACCTCACAGTTACAGTTACCTGAAATCTAGAAAGGGTAACTGTTCCAGGGTTGATAGCAGTACCTGGAGTGCACCTTGCCCACCACAGTCCGACAGACTCCTGTCTATCTCACTGTTCCTCTTTGTCAAGTGTAGTGCTGGTAACTTTGTAGAAAGGCCAGCAAATAGTTTGTTTATAACCGGTTTTCTTTTACACTGCAGTGTATGTGTAAAAGCTGTGTAGAGGAAACTAAAAGGTTAATGTTGCCACCAGTGGTGCGATTACAGGCATTGTACATTTGTCAACAGTGTTGTGTTTTGATAGCCAAGACACATTTCAACACAGGTATTTAAGTACACATTTAACCATTTCTTACCAAACTGACCAAAATCATACAGATATCTCGGATATATCCAATCTGCTGCAATACTCTCATTGAAATACAATAGCAAACAATAAGGAGGGTGGGAATTGCAGATCAGGAATTGCATGTCCTGGGTCAATGCTTTTCTGTCTCAAGTCAACGTTTTTCTCACCATGATTTGATGGCGAGTACCCACCCTGTGCCCAGGAATGCTATCTAGAATTGGATGAGCATTGATTCCATATTCAGATTCATAAAAAGAGCTTTCATTCAAATAGAATGAAACCTCTCTTGATAGACCAGCTCTATGCCTGACCAACTTGTGGTCTCTCAAGACAGGTGGTCTCTCGTAGGAGATATGAATAATGTGAAAAGTACTTTATTCAGTATCTTGAAAATGTGGTTTTTCAAGACAGGGACCACTGTACCTGATTGTTCCAAAAGCAGGCATCTGCAGGAGGTAGGTCCAAAAAATCAGAAAACGGTACCCATGACCAGGTAGTTGGAAAGGGGTTAAACCTATATAGTTTCCAGACACAACAGATGATGTTTATGGTGGATGGCAGACACAGGGACTGGATGCCCATGTTATCAGATCTATATCTTAAGCTGCTTATTTGTATTATATCATATACACATGCTTAAAGCATTTTTGTTTTTTAGTTTGCCACTGGATAGATGCCATAACTGATATTGGTCAAAGTGTATTGGATTCAAATGGTGCCATGAAAATGCTGTCACCAAAGTTTAGATTTTAAAATTTATTTGCCAGAATAAGCTAATATATGGGATTAGGCCCACTGTGAGCACAACAAAGCCTTGAACCTGTCAGAGTTAGGATTCATTTTACTCTGTGACACAAAGATCTGGATCTCCTAAAGGTAATGACCCACCATTTTCTTTGAGGTAGGCCAAAATGGCCCTCATGCAAACACCTAGCAAGGTGGGGTAGATATCAAATACCAAAAATTGGCAGAATAATGTGTTAGCATCATGCCCAGTCATGTTTGGCAAAAAAAAAAAAAAAGAAACAGGGCCAGATCTTTGTGGTTTGAGTGGCAGATGTGACAATATGACAGGAGTATGTGGCCCCCTGTGACCCCATTCAAGCACTGATGAGAACACAGCCTGCTGGAAGTGTGACATTTTCAACTGCTGTACTGTACCTTACACTGTACATGTACTGTGATGCATTGTTTGATACACTGTGCATTATAAGTACATCAATACATTGTTCATAGTACAGTTATATATTGTATGCAGTACATGAATACACTGTGCACAGCTCGCTGATACACTGTCCATGGTATACTGATACATTGTGTCTAGTAACTAGTATGTGGATACACTGTGCACAGCTCGCTGATACACTGTCCATGGTATACTGATACATTGTGTCTAGTAACTAGTATGTGGATACATTGTGCACAGTTCACGGATACACTGTCCACCGTATACTGATACATTGTATACAGTACACTATCAGTTTATGCCATGCTCTGCCCTGGTACAGGAGATTTGGCTACCCAAGCATGCTGTGTAACACAAAGCCTGAAGGGCTGAGTGGTACGCAGCTTGCTGAGGTGGCCAAATCTTATGTACTACGGCAGAGCATGGCATGGCGATTTTATCTAATATTAAAGGCAAGCAGTTGGCATAAAAAAAACGCCAAGTAAATGAACAGCAACAAATGCCGCTTGTTTGCTAGTGCTATTGTTTTTGTCTACTACGAGATGAAAATGAGGCTACCGTTGTACACAACTTTTGTGTGTATCACGGTGTGACATGTTGTGACACACACTGTGGTATATGAAATATGGAACAGGCCTTTTAACCAATCAGTGTGCTCTATTTGCCTTAATTGTAAGATAATGATACACAGACCATAATATGCTGATACATATTGCATTGTGACATTGCAAAAACATACTGATAAGCAGCCAGTTTATTTTATGTATGGCAGTTGGGCACAAACTCAACAGGAAAGTGTAGTTGAAGCATGGGGAGTCTTGCAACCCCACAGCAATGTGGACACAACAGTGAGATATGCCCAGTGTGCAGAGTAGGACACCACTGCAGTGTCCCATGATTGAAAAAATCACCCTGCAAACACAGTAACTTAGTCTACCTAGGGGCCAGTCAAAATTGTCAGCATTTTCACAGTACACAGAGTACTCAGACTCTTTTCCAGAAACTTCTTGAAACTCGTCCATTGCAGTTTGCAAACATCACCTTTCACTACAATTTCTGATATCTACACATGCTGCGACTTTGCTGTTTACATGAAATATGGCAATTTCCCCACAGCTGATCATAATACAAAGCTAGCCACATAAATTGATATCTAGAAAATTCGGCTTTGGGGCACTGCATGTCATGACTAATGCATTTGTGTTCAGGCATAGCAATTTACCAGCAAGGATTTTATTGCTATATGTAGACACCTATTAATGAAAATATCAGCATTCTTATGCCTCACCAAAAAAAAAAAAAAAAAAAAAAACTACGCAGGGTCTCCCCCCAGCGTATGCTGTGTACATTTGTGAAAATGCTGAAAATTTTGACTGCCCTCTTCCCATACATGTGAAACTTGTCACAAACAATATTTGGGCAAAACGTATCAGCCTATCATGGACAGACTAAGGGAGCATTTTTACAACATTAGTAAAGGAGATAGAAACCATCCCTTAGTCACTTTGCCAGACTGGATCACCAGGGCCTTTCCTCATCTTGCAACACTGTCCACCCACCTGACCTGTACCTTATCATGATTATAGCTCCACAGGAAGACTGAATCGCTTAAATAACAGAGGGAATACTTTGGATCCACTTTTTATGCAAAATGGAACATTTTGGTCTCATTTCTTGGGAAAATAGGCAAAACTTGACAAGTTTTGATAAAGTTGTGGTGTCTATTTCCCTCTGACCCCCTCTCCAGAGACATGTATGGCATACCCTGGCAGTAACAGTATCATTATTCGATGTCATGTATTCCCATGATGGCACTTTCATAGAAACAGTGCATATTAATAATGAATTAGGTCTCCATATAGACCACATGGGCCAGCTGTATCCATGGAGACAGTGTCTGCTGGATACATTTATAAAGTACAGTGCTCCCTGTTTATAACACCTCATTACAATATGTGTACAACATGGCTAAGGATCGAACACTGTGGGTACCTTTGCTCCCACTCAAGGACATTACATCTTCGTTTAAAATAGGGTTCCTATCGAGCCTTCCCCCTAAGCAATATGTTCAGCTCTGAGCCACAAGAATCGTCAAAGTTGAATTCAACATATTACTTTTACAAAATGTATTACATGTATGAACAGTGATTACATGCAATACAAATGACATTAAACTTAACAAAATAAGTGGATATGTGCATTTCCCATTTTTGGCCAGGCTTTACGTACCAGAGGTTCAAAACCCAGCCATTTTGTGGTCAGACTTAAAAAATACTTATTTTCTGGCATTCCCTTTATATGCAGGGGGACTTGTAGTGCCTAATTCCGAGATAATACTGTATATGGTGCTTTTTACTGGCCAATATGCAGTCAGCGGTGTTGATGATGGCATTCGCACCTATCCCGGTTTTGATAAGTGTCTGGGCTTCAGATTGCATGGTTCCAATGTCACATGATAAGGATTTCCCAGTACCTCCACCTTACATTGCAGAGGTGCCAAGTTTCCTGATTTGGCAGGAGATCTCCCGTTTTCCTAATGATATAAATCACCTAAATTTGTCCATCTCCCACTTTTGTATCTGTCTTCTCCACTATAATATGATTGAACTCCTGCTTTTTGCAACATTTTTCAGCTTGAGCACCCTTTGTATATGATGGGCAACTTGGCACCTCTGACATTGGAAACTACTGGAATACCACATGATCAATGTAACTGGCTGGGGAATACTGAATGATTGTTGCCAGACTGCACCGTACACCTTTACAGGAGTATCAGCCAGCTGTACTTAGACATATCTGTTCATGTATTCCCTTTGCAGATGACAAACAGCATGGCAGCGAGTCGGAGCAGAGCAATGTAATGCATGTTACATGAACTGATTGATTGATTGATCTAAACTAGGATAAAGTGATCTTTAGGGTTTAGTGTGGAATGCAGGGAGTATCTTCCCCACAGACAGCTGTTATTTTTCCAAGGATGTGGATGTGGCCAAGTATAGATATGATATTCACATTATATGTGCCTTTCCCATTTTCGGCCAAGTGATAAGTGCCAAAGGTTGCTGGTTCAAGACCCAACTATTCTCTAGTTAAACCAAGGACCCTACAACAAGAGTGGGGTCCTTGGATGATCTTAATATACTGATATATATTTTGTGGTATGCCCTATACATGTGCGTGGACTTAAGTCCCTGATTCTGGGATAATGCTGTGCACAGTAATTTGTACTGTGCCATGTGCAGTCAGCCATGCTGATAATGGTGTTCACACACATCTAAACCCACTGAACTTTTCTTCATTCTAAGAATGGGGAGGTGGCCAAGTCAAAATGTGTTTCCCATTTTTGGCCAGGCAATTAATAACAAAGATTGCTGGTTAAAGACCCAGCCACCCCATGATCAAACTTAAGAAATAAAGTTTAACATCAGCTGAAAATTTACACCTATATGGCTACTACGACATATTCTGCCGTGACCGTGCGGCCTTAGGTGGCGGAATCGCTATTTATGTATCCACTCGTTTTCAAGTAACTCGTCGTTGCGACCTGGAGATTGCCGATATTGAAATTCTTTGGTGTGAAATTAGGTCACATAATAATAGATTTCTTTTCGGCGTTGTTTATCGTCCGCCGAATTCAACAGTGTCTTTTTGGGACAAATTGCAAACCAGCCTTGATAATGCACGTAACAGTGGTATACACAATATCATACTGTCTGGTGACTTAAACGCCAATTTCAGTACCTATCCAGGACACAAGCTTGTTCACTTTGCCTCAACAAATTTCCTCACTTTACATGTAAATGAGCCAACTCGTATTACATCCCATTCTGCCACATGTCTCGACCAAATTATTTCAAATATACCTAATTTCATTTATGATACTTGTGTCCTGCCTCCGCTGGCTAATTGCGATCACTGTGTTATTGGTGCTAAGGTACGATTCAATTATCCCGCGGAGACGGCCTACAAACGTCATATTTGGGAATATGGTAAAGCAGATTTTGGCAATTTCAGAACGTATCTTAATTCACTCGATTGGAATTCTTGTTTTCTTGGTAACGATATTGATCTAAGTTGCCATTCTTGGTCAAAATTATTTACGGATGCCGCTATTCATTGTATTCCTAATAAAATTGTAGAGATTAGACCTTGGGATCTACCATGGTATAATTCCAGACTTTGCCGCCTTAAACGGAAAGTTCATAAGCAATACACTGCAGCCAAGAATTCTAATTTTGAGGCTAATGCATGGGCTACATTTTGTAAAACTAGGAATTCATACCAAGAACAACTGAAATGTGCAGAACGAGATTACAATGACAAATTACGGAAAGATCTCAAAGACTCCTCGAAGCAAAAGAAATGCTGGTGGCGAACCGTGAAATATTTTCTTAAACGCAATCATTCTTCAGCTATACCTTCTATTGTTCATAATGGAAACCTTGTTTCGGATAGTAAAAGTAAAGCCGAAATTTCCAATTCTTATTTCTTACAACAATGTCATGTAGATGCCAGTACAGCCACTCCTCCTGGTGTTACTGATGTTCCTAACTCTTATCTCGACTCTATCACCATACTTGAATCAGAAGTTCATGAAACTCTTCTAAGCCTGGATACGTCAAAAGCCTCTGGCCCTGATGGTATCAGTGCAAAACTTCTAAAGGAGGCTGCTTCAGCCATCTCCCCCTCACTTACCAAACTTTTCAACTTGTCTCTCCTTACCAAACAGTTCCCATCTTCTTGGAAAAATGCTGACGTAACCCCCCTTTTCAAAAAAGGACAACACAATTTATGTGCTAATTATAGACCTATCTCCCTTCTTAGCTGTGTTGGAAAAGTGTTTGAAAAAATTGTTTTCAAACACGTTTTCAACTTCTTCCGTCAAAATCTTATTATCTCTACTCACCAATCCGGGTTCATACCTGGTGATTCCACTGTTAACCAACTACTTGCACTATATCATCAGTTCTGCCTTGCTCTTGACAAGCAAAAGGAAGTTAGGATCATTGTTTTAGACATAAGTAAAGCTTTTGATAAAGTTTGGCACCCTGCATTACTCCATAAACTAAAAAAAGCTGGTATTACTGGAAATCTTCTGTCTTGGTTTTCTAATTATCTTTGTAATCGTCGTCAACGTGTGGTCCTCGATGGTAAATCTTCTTCCTGGGGATACATCCAAGCCGGGGTACCCCAAGGCTCCGTGCTAGGCCCATTAATGTTCCTGATTTATATGAACGATATTGTAGACATTGTTAAGTCCAAAATCAAAATGTTTGCTGATGACACGACTCTTTATCTAACCGTGGATAGTCCCATAACTGCAGCTGAATCACTTAACTCTGATCTATCTGAAATCGAGAGATGGTCCAAAGATTGGTTAGTTACATTCAATGCTTCCAAGACCGAATCAGTGCTTGTTTCTCGTAAGGTTGCATCTGTTTCCCATCCACCTGTTACCTTTCAAGGTTATGTGCTGGGAGACAAGAACAAACATAAACACCTTGGTATCACTCTGCGCTCTGATTTACGTTGGAATGACCATATCTCAGAAATTATATTTAAAGCTAACAAATTGATTAATATTATGAAGAGTTTAAAATTTACTTTGGACCGTCCAACACTAGAGATTATATATTTTTCCTTCATTCGCCCTATCCTTGAATATGCTAGCCCAGTGTGGAGCGGCTGTACTGAATCTGATGCTAAAAGACTCGAAAGCGTTCAAATTGATGCCGCTCGCATTGTGACCGGCGCAATGCACGGTACCAACATAGACAAATTATACGAAGAACTTGGCTGGCAATTATTGTCTCAAGGGAGAGAGACAGCTAAGTTAATTCTTATGTACAAGATAGTGAACAAGCTTGTGCCCGAACCCTTATGTTCTGTAGTTACTTCTAATGATGTGCCTTCTTTCAATACGCGCCGCCCTTTCAATCTTGGCCATTTTCAGGCTCGCACCGACTTGCTAGACAACTCTTTTTTCCCGTCGACTGTTAGACTGTGGAACCAGCTCCCAGTTGAAATTCGAAATTCGCCTTCTGTCCAAGTATTTAAACGTAAAATTTTTAAATCAGTACCTCGGTCAACTGATTTCCCTGAGTTGTTTAACTTTGGAAATAGGTGTACTGCTATTCAACATACGCATCTCCGTCTGGGAGCTAGTCCGCTTAATTCTCACCTATTTAAAATTGGGGTCAAAGAATCACCTGCTTGCACATGTGGCTCACATATCGAAAATACATTTCATTATTTTTTTATCTGTCCGAAATACAGAAACTCAAGATCAACACTTCATAATAAAATAATTCCTCTTGCTCCTTTCACTCTTAGAACATTGTTGTATGGTTCAACACAATGTTCTTTTACAGACAATTGTAATATTTTTACTGCAGTGCATGAATATATATCTGCTACAAATCGCTTTAAACCTACTGGTATTGGCTAAATAGTTCTGCTCTCTTATTTCAGGCTCAATTTCCAGGCTTCATCTCACTTGTGTGATTGTTCAAATCCATATTATAATCTGGAAAGATTCTACACGGTTATAAATGCCCCTCTATCTGTCTCGTCCTTATTGGCGTCTTCTCCATTCGTACGTATATGTCTAGTCAGTCCTGTGCTCTGTCCTTTCCTTGCAAGAGGGATTCACATAGGGCAATGCCCTTTTTCCCAATTGCGAATAACTTGTGCAAAATATGTATGGAAGTTAATCCAATAAATATGTTTATACCAACATCAGTGGCTATGCATACATGTATGATACCCATTAGTGATACTCTTCTAACATTTATATATAAACAAGAACTTTGTTGACATAAATGTAGCATACCGAGGTATAGTCTAAGTTCATTGTATAGACAATCACATGAACATAATTTACATGTAAAAGGAAGAGATCTCGAGGTTCATTGCAGGTGCACCCGGACTTAGCAGCTTAATATAGTTTTAAACCAGACATGTTTGACTAAGTGACAGTTTAACATCACAAAATATTATGTCTCAGTTCAAGTGCTGCATTGACAAATTTAAATACATGCTGTGGTATATTGTTATTTCCCATTGTCATTATGAATATAAATTTAGCATGGTCATCAAGTGAGTTAAATTTATCATTAGTGGTTGCTATATGTACAACTGAATTGTTAGCACCTTTCAAAGTTAGATGACACTGCTACATAAGGCATCATGCATTTTGACCATACATATATTTATATATATATAAAAACAGCAATACTGATATGGTACATGATAGGGTATATCTTATTATGTAAGAAAAAATTGTTTCCCTGAGCTGTGAAATTTTTAAGTCTGCACCCCAATTTGTTGTTTTCTTTCTGCAAGAAGTGCTTAAATTTAATTACATTTGGGTATTTACAAAAGTATGGACTTACCACACACATGATCTCAGAATCAGAACATCAGGCAAACAGGTCCAAAGATGGTTAGTCAGAATCATGCAAACCCTAATGGTGAAAGTGTTTCCCCTGATGTAACACACATTACCAGGGTCTTGTTACCCTAAAGTATATGGGGCATATCAAGCTACATTATACTAGTTCAACAGTTGCTGAGAAAAAACTACCAGAAAAACTGTGTTCCTTTTGAAGGTGACACGGGCAAAGCTATTTTGCACTGAAAATCATCAAATTTTGATCAGCCTTTTCTCAAAAACTAATGATTTGATTTTCTACAAAATAAAAAGTATTGTGGAGCTCATGGTGTAACTTAGGTGGGTGAATCGTCACTGCTTATAGATCATGACAGACATCAAAACTGTAACATACAAGTACATGTACACAAAACTGTCCTAATATAACAATATTGTTTGCTTCCCATGTGTGAATGTTTTATGATACAACTGATTAGGCGAGGAACTGCTGACAGGAAGCACTGGCACTGTCTGCCAGTTTAGGCCTGTTGTCAAGACCACATTTGCCAACAAACGTGACTGTTTTAATAGAGATACCAAACACTGAATGGATTGCAACAATGTAATTATAATGGGATGGGCAAATCTTAATTAGCAGCTTAGTGCAATCTCTTTATAACACTGGTGGCTGGGTCCACAGAACAGACAACATTACCGCAGACAAAAGCTGCAAGGACACTTAGGTACTTGACTGGGAGCAATATTGTAAACCACCTTGTATTATTAAGGTGTTATAAACATGGAGTACCTTACTTCATATATTCAGGAGAAGGCATTTACAGTTTTCCCACCAGTCCAATAGGGCAGAGGGGGGAGGGATAAATTTCACTTGCCAAAGTCTTGTTTTCCCACTTCTTGAGGGTGGCAGGAGGGGTACAAGAGTATGCCCTGCTGAATAGTTTTAAAGTGTGCAAGCAACATTGGTGCACTTAAAGCTGAAATAAGTACAAGTTGTTAAATATGACACAAGATAGCACCACATGCCCCTAAAGGGCCAAGGACTGTATTACATTTGACTGTACATTTACATGTTAAAAACTCACAACTTAGAGGGAAGAAATATCAAACTTTCTTCGATAGAGCTGTTCAGAATGGATGTCAATTAGTAGACCTGTCATTACTGTACTTTGTCTGGAATTTTCAGGGGACTTCAAGTTGCACTACAGGCATCATGATTATAAAATTTTGTCCATACAAAATATTGTATGAAATAAAACAAGACTACCCTGTGTTCTGAAGTAACCACTGGTGATCTTTTATGAACAGACAAGGTGTCCAGAAGACAGGGGCATTGGGACTAGTAACATAGGCCCAGCTTTTGCATTGGTTGCAATGGGGTTATCAAACCTGGAAATTAACATTCATAAGGCAGACAGATCATATGCCATGTTGCAACCTCTGTCCGCACAAAAAAATATAAAACAGAAAAAAAGGAAACCGATATAAAATTGTACTGCTAAAGGAAACATCAACAATATGACAGGAGATTGTGTGAAATACACTGTATTCAACTGACTATAAATTTTCACAAGAAAAACAGGAGACTGCAGTCAATTCTAGGACAGTTGGTATCACTGATCATGGAAGTAAGAGATTAATAATAATGTAAAATACTGTAAATTGCTTTAATTTCACCACTCATTTTTGCTAATTTCGCTGATGGAAGAAAATCGTGAAAATAAAAACAGTGAAATGATATTTTAACCTTGTTGGAATAGGACTTATGTCCAAAATAAGTGAAATCAAAACTACAATGAAACCATGAAAATTTAAACACATGAAAATAAAGCAATTTACAGCAGTCATTTTCTACATTATACATATTTTGTCCAGTCATACATGTCAGGATTATAGGATAAGCATGGTAAATGTAGTTTACTATCATATGTATAAATTATCATGCATTTTGTATTTGAAGCATTTAACTGAAGTTTTAATTTCACAATTTCTAACATTTTTATGGAATCTATGTGCAATACTGTCATTGTGTTTTATTTGCACAGGTTTGCCATCTTTAGAACATAGGAAAATAAGAAGATGCAAAATTAAATTCATTTACAAGATACCTGTCTCGCAAGAGTTTTTACCTGCCTGGGGCAGTGAGGCAGGTGTTAATGTATGCCACAGGTATCAGGTACACTGAAACAATAACGTTAATGGTTAACTCTTGAATTCCCAGTGATTCATGTGCATTGGGTATACTTGTACTGCAATGGTACAGTAATTCATATATCAGGCATACTGCAATACTGCATTAATATTTAAGTTTTTCATTCTGAACAAATATGTAATTTTCAATGTGACCCCTCTATCTATGAGATTGTCAAATGTGCAGAGAGCACCCCTCCACCCATACAAGCTACATACAATGTGTCTTGTCCCTGCCCATTGTAAAATTCTGGATCTGCTCCTGCAGCAAGTCAGTCTCTGACCTACAAGCTAGAAAGCTATGACAGTGGAGACTAATTATAATAATACTGATAATAATAATAAGCTGATGTTTAAAACTTGCGAGAGACCATTAGAACATGTTGAACACTTGTACAGTCAGTCTGCATTACTGTGGGTACCAGGGTGCATGGGCCGACAGGACAGGAGTCAACTTAATAAATGTGATTGTTTGAAATGTATTCAGTGAATCTGATTCAATCTCTTTTCTGCATGCTTTAGCACATTTCAGAAGCAATAAGGTCAATAAGCTCCACAGTTAACATGTACACGCACGTTGACCTGCCTGGGATGCAGGTAGGAGCCAGGACACAAAGAAATGAAGTGACGCGTTATTCAAGATTAAATACAGGCCCGTAGATCCGGTTAGACCATCCATGTCATATTTCAGGTATTTGCACAGATCAGGGCCTGGATTAGTGGATTATGTGTGACTAATTTCATTTTATGAACAAGGCACATTGCACAAGTTGTGTGGCACTCTGCCACCAAAACTAGCACTGGACCACTTGTTCCTGTTAAAGTTCAATGCTGAGTGTCCTTGGCTTTGCTTTACCAGTCATAACATGATTTTGAAAAGACTAGAGCCTTAATTGCCATTGGGAAGTTGAACAAGCTACATGAGAAGATTAAAAGTGATCAAGCAGTTATGAAGATGTGTCTCAATTTCCATTAGCATGTGGACTACCAAATGAAAGTCAACTCGTAAGGTCTGGAGCTTGATCAAAGAGTGTTTGTTTGGAATAAATTGACAGTTTGAATCAGGGTCCCAGCAAATCTGCACTGGATTATACAGTGTAGTTCAATATTGACAGAAGAAGTAAGCCTGAAGTGAACATAGTTTTGACATGTAGTTGTCTGTGCTGTGTCTTCAAGTTCAGGTAGCTATGTCAGACCACAATGACATCACAGGGTCTCATGTTTGTTGTAAGTTCTTGGTCTGTTGTTTTTTTTTTTTTGTTTTTTTTGTTTTGTTTTGTTTGTTTTTTGTTTTTTGCTTGGTCTGGGCTTGTTGTCACTTTGTTGTTTTGTGTGAGAACACAGTGACTATAAATGTGGTTATTGTGGGAAATTTCTTCCACTTACAAGGCATTGTCATGATAAATGTGAACAGCTTGACTTGAATCTTAGACCATCATTAATAAATGGACCAGTATATCCAGGTTGAACCGTTATGCTTGAAAATTGAATATACAAAGTTCTGTTTCACTTGCCAATATCACTAGGAAAAAAGAAGAAAAATAACAACGGAATAAAGGTATGTAAAAGAAAATAAAAACTACAGAGAATAACAAAGAGAATATACAGGAAGGAAGTCAGATCTGTCATCAGTAAACCACACTGAGATCAATCTGAAGTGTGTCCTTGATATCCAAACCACATATTCATGATATGTGAATTTGTTGTAGTCTGTGTGCTTGGTGCACTGTGTTTAAAAAGTGGGTGCAGGAAAGATAGACTGGTGCATGGCCTTTGCCAAGAGAAAGCACCTCTTGGCCCTAAGGGTGTCAGTTGTGAAGACTATACATCAAACTAGGGAGGCTACGTGTTCGTGTTCGTGTAGCCTCCTTGATCAAACAAAAAATATTTTAGACTTGCGCGTAGAAACCAGGGAAGCATATGGCATATATATATGAAAAAGGTTTGTTTGTTTTTTTTATCCTAAATACTTTAATCTGAAAGGTGCAGTCAATATACAGATTTATATGTAAGTGTAGTATTTTTCCCCTGGCTAAGTGTGCAGAATTTCCATTGTTCTAAGCTGCACTGCATTGCTCCTATATCACACCTGCTAAAGGTCAGGTTTTTGTCTCAGCTGATTTGTCTGTCAGCTGAGCTTACAGGATGATCAGTCGTCCGTCATCCATCCACAATTCACATTTTCGACTTCGTCCCCAAATTCACTTCAAATTTGGTGGCAGTGTACCCAGGATAGGTCTCTACCAAGTTTGTTCAAATTGTGATGCTCTAGTGATTTTTTTTATGTTTTATGATTTTTTTTTTTTTTTTTTGTTTGTTTGTTTTTATTTGGTGGGGGGGGGGGGGGGCAAAACTTAAAAAAAAATCTTCTCTGAAACTGCTCACCCAATTGCTTTGATATTACACAGGAACACTCACTGGGACTCCTAGTTCTTAATTGTTCATCAGGTGGTGCTGTGATTTTTTTGATAATTTTTTATGATTGTTTGTGTGTTTTTTGCTATTTTCGACTTCTTTTCCAAAACCGTCTCTCAGATTAAGCTGAACCTTGGTGGACAGGTTGCTTGTGGAAGGGTCAGACGAAGTTTTTTAATATGTAGCACTGCTGTGGATTCCTGATTTTTAACGATTTTTTTTCAATTCGGGTACTTATTTGTAAATGAACCTTTCCTATTGATTTCTATGTTAGTCAATGGACATTCTGAGGGTAATTCAAATTTTTTACTTCTCCAAAACTGTCATCCAGATTGGGTTCAAACTTGGTGATAATGTACCTTGGGTTGTTCTCTACTAAGTTTGTTCGAATGGTCATGCTCCAGTGATTTTTTTAAATGATTTTTGTTGGAAAATCTTTGAAAATTTTAATAGGAAAGTTTAACATAGGAATTTCTCGTAACAGTTAGAACTTAAATTAATTTGGACCAGATTTGTGTCAGCTTGGTAGGGATGTACCTTTGATAAGTGTCTACCTATTTTGTGCAAGTGGTCGTGCTCCTGTGATTTATGGACCTTGACCTCATTCCCAAGGTCACAGGATAACTGACATGAAATTTACTGTTCACTTGATAACCTGAGATGTATTTTGAGTAAGGACCTTGATGTGGCACATGTTAATGTGTTTCTATGAAGGGTCATGCGAAGACAGTACGAGTGACCTTGACCTCATTTCGGGGATCACATTGCAACATACATAAATTTTACTTTTCACTATAACTTGAGAACTTTTTGAACTTGGACCTTGATTTTGCCCATGTTAGTGTTCTTCCATAAAGGTCAGACTTGCGCAGTACATGGGTGACAGTGATCCTATCCCAAGGTCGCAGAGTCACACGTGTGATTAATGTCTAGGTCAGCTGAACATGGGCTGTTCACACTGCCCTCTTGTTTTATCATTTGTTCACTATTCTTCTATGAGCAGACTCAGCCGTTTTACTCACAGAACTCACAGGTCATATGTTTTCATCATAATTTCAACAAGTAGGAACCAAAGAGTCTGTGTTTGTCTTTCTATATTCTTATTTCGTTAGAGAATGATAGATGACCATCACCAGCTTCATGATAAAGAATACCCATAATATTTTTGTTAGAACTCAGTACTGTTTTAGAAATACGGCATTGAGCCAGGTCAACCCAAGTTTATGTGTGTGCTACTTTTAATTTATTGAATATACGTAGTAGTACACACATGTCTGTTAAATTAATTGACCAATAGGAAATGATTTGTGACATGGAGGAAAGTTACCCCAGCTGATTAGGTAGAAACAGTAAGCATGGCCTGGGACAAATGCTAGGTATGAAGGAGACAGAGAGTATTCTCCATTCATGTCAGTCAATCAGCCAGTAAGGGGATAACCACACCACACATCAAAAGAGGAAATTAATTGAACTCAATAAATAGTAACTTGTCGTGTTCCCCCCCCCCCTCCCTTCTGATTGAATGATCTGATGTAAAGTACAGCCACGTTGTATATGAAGTTAGTCTTAATTAATTAGGTTGTATAGGAATCAGTTGATTTGAGAGAGGATTTTACTGAGTATGTTCAAAGCAAGTATGTCAGGTCAGTGGGATAGGACCTGTTCACTCGCTAGACTGACCAGGCAGACAGAATAAAGTTCTGGCAATCTGTGTGTGTCCATTAAGCTGTGTGTAGACCAAGACAACTGGAGTGACATAGAAAGAATATAGAGAATGTCTTGGTGGGTGTCATGTGGCTCAGCAGTGTTATGGTACATTGAGTAAGAGGATTGAGTGATTGGAATTGTGAGACATTGAGAAAGTTATCCCTGGCTGTTGCTAAGGTGGCTTATCCAGCCTGGTAGGTTACTTTATTAGCTCAGCTGAATTGTCAGTCAGTCTTTATTAGCTCAGATGAATTGTCATGGGATCAAAATATAAAAATCTTGTGAACACTCTAGCATCTTTAATTTTTGGCAGATCTTTACCAAACTTGGTGGGATAGTGGGGGAGGTCAAAGTCTAAATTACTAATGATTCTGGTGGCACCACCACATAATTTGATGGAAATTATGAGCCAAAATGTGTTTTAAGATATAAAATTACATATCTTGAAAAGTAATTGGATTAGACTTGCCAAACTTATAGGATATATAGACCATGTCCAGTGCTAGAATTATATTTAATATCAGTGACCTTGTCCTTTTTTTGTGAGGTCACCATGCCTGTAAAGTTGAAAGAGGTGATTTTGTACTGGCAGGGTGTAGCTTGGACATCAATGGCAATGTCAGCACAGCACCAGGCCTATGAGCCTCTTGTATTACATAATGTGGGTGACCTTGATCTTCTGTCCCAAGGTCACTGAGGACATAAAGTTAAGGACTCACACATTGTTGTCTTGGCACATGCAACAATATACACAACAGGAATTGCACAAATAAGCTTTGATTATACACTAAATTTACATAAGCTCAGGGGTCACATTAAGGATTTTTCAGTGTGGGTCCATTGGACCCATCTTTCTTCTTTTTCAGGAAAAATAGTGAATCCATGGACTGAATCAATGGCTCCAGTCTGAACTTGTGCAAATTAGACTTCATTTTGTGTGATTTGATTGATTTTATTTGGTATGATCAACATACAGTGATACGTGAGTTTACATAAAAATGTTAAATAGATAAAACATGCAGGTAACGTAACCCTAGAAACAAACATAACATATGGTCTATATGCTAATGCAGGCAAATCGTAATTATGATTAAGATTGAATAAAAAGTTACCAATGTGCCAATGTAAAAGACTTTAATTACTAAAGGTTTGTTGATTGTACCAAGGATGGATTCAGTCTATCCAAGGACCTGCTATTAAGACTAAGTCTATAACAGGTCCCTAGTCTACCAAACTATGGTTTGTGAAGTGGTCTTAACCCCTAGCACACTGCCACTGTACCAGTATCTGATATTGCACACTGTGTCGGCGTGTGCCATCGAGCAGTTTTTAACCAGTTAACTCTCTTGCACAACAAGCGGCATGCATATTGAACATGCCTGGGCTCTGTCATTTTTGCGATTCATTCCACGTGATGAAATGGTCAGAAATTACATGATTTATATTTCTATGCACTTTTCTATTTCAATTTACCTGAAAAATTTGATGCCGTAGGAGGTGTCAAGAGTCTGATCTCAAGTGCAGTCACTTTTTTTACTAAGCAACATGGTTCAGGCCGTGCAACACAACACAAGCGAGTGTACATAGCCTGTCACAGGCATGGACGGTTTTCCGCTATGTTTTATGTATTTTTTTTCGGCCTGCGATCGTGAATTTCATTCCTTTCTTATTCTGTCATACAGATTTGTTCCATTCAAACAATTGAATAAAATCAATACAACAAAATTTTGTTAAAAATCACCAACTACGACATGATGCATAGGAGACAGCAATAAACAACACATGATCACATCGTGTTTATGCAAATCTTCGCTTCGTCCACATGTGACCCTTGCAATGACAAATCTGCGTATTTTCCTTGCCTTCCGTTAGGAATTTTCATTAGTGCCTTTATCTGTATCTAGATTTGTTCGATTGAAGTCTTTTTGGTGAAAATATGATGTGAAAATTTAACATCTTGGTCCAATAATCTTTGCTTAAATACGACTTATTCCTCCCCAACATAGCGGACATGAGACAGGCACATGTATGGGCAACAACGAGTTTGATGGGACAGTGAGCGGCACGTGATCAAATCCACCCAATGAGGAACCTGGAAATGCTCTCAGCGCATTTATGATGAGGTGAAATGATGTAAATTTTTGCAGGAATACCCCAGGAATATTTTTTTCAGCAAATAAGAGATCTTGTTACATGCAAAGACGAACATCAGAGAATTCCACCAGTATAATGCACAATCATGGTCATGGTGGACGTTGCAAAACACTGTGACCGCAAAGGTGCAAAGTTACTAAGTTGGGGGTAATATTTGCAGTTGTATCATACAAAATGTATTGCGTTTTTTGTGTGTGCATCCACAGAGACACAAATTGACAATGTTTTATGATCTCCAGGCGTCTTTTCTTCATTTTTTGCATCTATGACGCAGGACGCACGCTTAATGTGACCCCTGTAAGCTTTATGATTATGTTCCGACACCACTTGAGGGACTTGCAACTTTGAAATGAAGAGGTGCAATATAGCCACGATGCCAGCAGAGTATTAGGCCCATGGGCCTCTTGTTTTCCAAAACCATTAATAACATCTAATACAAAAAATTAGTTGGGATCTACCTTATTAAAGTGGGTCTATTTCAAACTTCTCGTAGTTTGTTAGATACCAGAAGTTTCTGACACAGTAACCCTTTTGTTGCATAAATGTTTATTAACTGCTCCATGTACAAATTAATATTAACCTTTCCATGTACAAATGTATGCATTGACCCTTTCATGTTTAAAGATATACACTTTGCCAACTACAAGCACATATAAACCCCTGTCCTGTACAAACATACATTTACATGTGTACCCTGCCAGTGTACAACAAAGATACATTAACCATTTCCCTGTGGAAGTATTTCATCACACCCAGTTTGTTTTATGTCTGTGGATAGGCCTAAATGCAGCTTATGTTCACAGTGATCTGAAGTGATGAGAGAATACATTGTAAATTGATGGATGTTTATACACTTCCTGTAGTGGTTTTATCATATGCTAATGTAAAATATCTTATTCTTATATTTCACACATCAGTATTGTGCTGGCATTTATCTACCTCAGAAGCAAAGCAGATATGGCAGTACAGTACTGACATGAGATATAATGTATAACCACATGCAGACAGTAGTCTGTAGTCAGATCAGCAACCTTGCATGTGTGAACTGTTTTGTCCATGTAAAGTGTTCCAACTGTTCCATGTTGCACATCATTCACAGTGTATTGTCCATTAATCAGGAGGTGGTGTGTTAGACCTGTCACTTACAGATGTCACCTGGCACAATTGTCATCTTTTCTTAGACACTCGAAAATAATTAACCCTTTCCCCATTGTTAGCGGCTGGTAGTCAAATGTTGTCTGCTTCAGTGTTTTCAACAGTTATGAAAAACAGTTTGACTGAGAATTGTAGATGAGACGTATCAAGATCACATGCCCAAGGAAGGCTGTTCACTCAGTCTTAAGAGATAAGATAAGTTTACCCGTATTTCAGACAGAAAAACTCCATAGTATTATAACAGTGAAATAATAGTAAAAACAAAAGAAAATGTATATTTAAGGCAATGTATCCACCACTTGTTACCATGCAGTCATATATACAGTGCATCATGCCAACTTAATTCAAGCGGGAAACAATTAATCTGAAAGTTAGTTATCTTGTGTTAAGAATCTGACAGAAAGAGTGGTATGTAAGAGGCTTCTCATGTTTGATCTGGTATCTCTTGCACCAGACAAAAGAACACAGGTCCATCTTTTCAGTTGTGGCATTGACCATTGATGCAGCTCAGAGGTGTGTAAGTGTATGGTTCAAGACAGACTTCTTTGATAGTATTAACTTCAAATGCACTTCATATTTTCTGCTCTCAATGTGTGACAGGTATCTTGAACTAATTATAGGATATATTTAGATTAAACCTTTGACCAAAGCATGTGCACATTCAAGTTGATGCTGTGCTGCAGTGGCACCTGCCATTTGAGACCACCTAACTACCACAGAAATGGCTGATGTTGCAGGTTGTCTTTAACTCTTTTCTCCTTTCTTGAACTGGCCAAAACTGGCTGGTGGTCAAAATGTTGTCTGCTTCAATGTTTTTGACTTATGTTAACAGTAATGAACAGGGTTTCTTTTCCCATTTTTTTTTTTCGGAGGATCTTCCATACTCTTTTGAGATCATTTTGGGGGTTCCCAGTATTCCCAGAGGGTCAAACAGATATAAAGATTCAGTAAATCTGTTGAATCAACATTCATGGTCCTCTTAACTAGGATTTCCCGGGGATCTCTTGTACCCTTCAAGTTTAAGTTTTGGGGGGGTGGGGGGGTGTCATAAGTTAATATCTGTGCATCATATATGGGCATTTGTGCTTATAGGGAAATACATACTGAATGAAAGACAGTTTTAATGAGAGTTATAGTTCAGATCTATCAAGGTGACATGCCCCAGGTCAACAGCTTTCATTTGCATGGACACAGTGCTTAGCACGTAACCTATGCTGAAAAAGAAAACCTTAATTCAGAAGCAAAAGGTTAAATTCACAGAGGAAAGGAAAAAAGTGTCCACTAACATTGATCTTAAGAAGATGTAGTTTCTCCTGGGAGGCAGTCTTTAAAGCTCGTACTACTGCAGATAATGATGTCCATTGCATATCACTAGCTTTTGAAGCATGTTTGCCACTTAAGTTGATGAGCCATTTAATGTTACTAATCTGTGTCTTACAATTGTAGCCACTTCTTTTTAACCTCGGCACAAAAATGCTGGAGGGTATTGTTGTCCCCTGCATGGTTCGTCAGTCCGCTTTGTTGACATTACCATGATATCTCAAACAATATTCACTACAGCTGTGCCAACATTTTTTAATCAGAGATGTACTTTATAATGGACCAAGTTCTTATGGAAAACCAGTTCTCTTATTATTTTTATGAAACTTTTAAAGTGTTTATTTCAAGGCCGTCTGAGTGGCGCACAAGGGGATGAGGTTACCGTAATTATATCTAAAAAAATATTCACTATAGCTTTACCAAATATTTGTCACAGAAGAACCTTATGATGGACCAGGTTCCTATTGAAAATCAGCTTCCTCTGATTATTTTTACCTCAGCTGACTTGTCAGTCAGCTGAGGTTTTTTGAGGGTCTGTCGTCCGTCGTCCGTCCGTCCATCGTCCACAATTCACATTTTCGACTTCTTCTCAAAAACCGTCAGCCAGATTCACTTTAAACTTGGTGGAAATGTGCCTTGGGTGGGTCTCTACCAAGTTTGTTCAATTGGTCACGGTCCAGTGATTTTTGGATTTTTAATGAATTTTTTTGTTCTTTTTTGGGTAAATCTTAAAAAATCTTCTTCTCCGAAACCGCTCACCCAATTGCTTTGATATCACACAGGAACACTCCCTTGGACTCCTAGTTCTTAATTTGTTCACCAGGTGGCGCTGCAATTTTTTCCTAATTTTTTATGAATTTTTGTGTGTTATAGCTATTTTCGACTTCTTCTCCAGAACCGTCACTCTGATTAAGCTGAAACATGGTGGATATGTTCCTTGTAGAAGGGTCAAACAAAGTTGTTCACTATGTGGGAATGCTGCGGATTCCTGATTTTTAACGATTTTTTCAATTCTGGTACTTGTCGGTCAATGCAGCTTTCCTATTGATTACTATGGAAGTCAATGGGCATTCTAATGCTAATTCACATTTTCGACTTCTTCTCCAAAACCGTCATCCAGATTGACTTCAAACTTGGTGCGGATACACCTTGAGTGGATCTCTACCAAGTTGTTCAAATGGTCACGCTCCATTGATTTTTATATTTTTTTTTAATGCACCTTTACTATTGATTACCATGTAAGTCAATGGGCATTCTAATGCTAATTTACATTTTCGACTTCTTCTCCAAAACCATCGTCCAGATTTGCTTCAAACTTGGTGGCAATGTACCTTGGGTGGGTGTCTACCAGGTTTGTTCCAATGGTCATGTTCCAATGAATTTGGATTTTTTTTATGATTTTTTTTCAAAAACCTCTACAAAAGTTTTAATAGGAAAGTTTAACGTGGGAATTTCTTGTAATGGTCATAACTTTAATAATATTGACCAGATTTACTTCAAACTTGGTGGGGATGTGCCTTGGGTGGATCCCTATCAAGTGTGTTCAAATGGTCACGCTCTATTGATTTTTGGATTTTTTATGAATTTGTTTGTTCTTTTTTGGGGCAAACCTTCAAAATTCTTCACCTCTGAAACCGCTCACCCAATTGCTTTTATATCGTTCATAGACACTCCCGGGGACACCTAGTTCCCAATTTGTTCACCAGGTGGCGCTGCAATTTTTGTGTGAATTTTTTGTATGGTTTTGCTATTTTTCACTTGTTTTCAGAACTGTCCCTCAGATTAAGCTGAAATGTGATGGATATGTTGTTGTGGAAGGGTCAAACAGTTGTTTACTAGGTGGCACTGCTTTGGATTCCTGATTTTTAAGGATTTTCAATTACGGTACTTACCAGTCAGTGGAGCTTTCCTATTGATTACTATGTAAGTAAATGGGCATTCTAATGCTAATTCACAGGACAACTGACACGAAATTTACGGTTTATTTGATAACTTGAGATCTGTTTTGAGTTAGCTACACATGTTAATTATTCTGTATGAAGGTCATGCTGAGACAGTACATGAATGACCTTGACCTGGTTTGTGGGGTCACAGTGCAACATACATGAATTTTACTCTTCATTATAACTTGAGAACTACTTGAACTTTGATGTTGTACATGTAAGTGTTCTTCTATAAAGGTCAGACTTACTCAGAACATGATGTCCTTGATCCTTTCCCAAGTTCATAGAGCTGCAAGTGTGATGAATGTCAAGATCAGCTGAGGCACGGGCTGTTCACACAGCCCTCTTGTTTTGTTCTTTTTTGGGTAAATCTTAAAAAATCTTCTTCTCCGAAACTGCTCACCCAATTCCTTTGATATCACACAGGAACACTCCCTGGGACTCCTAGTTCCTAATTTGTTCACTAGGGGGCGCTGCAATTTTTTCCTTATTTTTTATGAATTTTTGTGTGTTATAGCTATTTTCGACTTCTTCTCCAGAACCGTCACTCAGATTAAGGTGAAACATGGTGGATAAGTTCCTTGTAGAAGGGTCAAACAAAGTTGTTCACTATGTGGGAATGCTGCGGATTCCTGATTTTATATGATTTTTTCAATTCTGGTACTTATGGGTCAATGCAGCTTTCCTATTGATTACTATGGAAGTCAATGGGCATTCTAATGCTAATTCACATTTTCGACTTCTTCTCCAAAACCGTCATCCAGATTAACTTCAAACTTGGTGGCAATGTACCTTGGGTGGGTCTCTACCAATAATGTTCAAATGTTCATGCTCCAGTGATTTTTTTATTTTTAATGAATTTTTTTTTTTTTTTTTTTTTGGACAAATCTTAAAAAATCTTGTAAGTCAATGGGCATTCTAATGCTAATTCACAGGACAACTGACACGAAATTTACTGTTTACTTGATAACTTGAGATCTGTTTTGAGTTAGCTACACATGTTAATTATTCTGTATGAAGGTCATGCTGAGACAGTACATGAATGACCTTGACCTCGTTTGTGGGGTCACAGTGCAACATACATGAATTTTACTCTTCATTGTAACTTGAGAACTACTTGAACTTTGATGTTGCACATGTAAGTGTTCTTCTATAAAGTTCAGACTTACTCAGAACATGGTGTCCTTGATCCTTTCCCAAGTTCATAGAGCTGCAAGTGTGATGAATGTCAAGATCAGCTGAGGCACGGGCTGTTCACACAGCCCTCTTGTTAAACTTTTTATGAAACTTTTAATTTATTTATTTGAAGGCCATCTGAATGGTGTCAACCCTGACGACATTACCGTGATATCTCAAAAAATATTGACCGCAGCTTTACCAATTTTTGTCAGAGATTTATCCTATGATGGACCAGGTTTCTATTTAAAACCAGCTTCCTCTTTGTATTTATAAACTTTTTTATCGAACTTAAAGCATTTATTTCAAGGCCATATGAGTGGCACATAAGGGGACAACGTTACCATAATATCTCAACAAGGATTGGATCCATCGCAGCTTCACATTTTTTCAGTGGTGCACATTATAATGGACCACATTTTTGTTGACAATCAGCTTCCTCTTATTATTTTTCAACTTGTTATGAAACTTTTGAAGTATTTATTTGAAGGCTGTCGGAATGGCGCACAAGTGAACAGTGTTACTATAATATCTCAAGAAGGATTCATCACAGCTTCATCAAATTTTTGTTGCAGTTACACGGTATTGTGGCACTGGTGAAGTCTTAAAAAAATGCAGAATTGAGGAGAAAGAAGATTGTGGGTGCCAAGGATAGTCTGTTCTCTGAATGCTTTTTTTTGGGGGGGGGGGTACCAGACACTAGACTCATTCAAACATTTCAGAAAAATGTATTTGTGTCATGAAACTATACATTATCTGTTGTTGTTTTTTTGTGGTTTCAGGTGCCCAGGCATGTGTTATAGCATTCTCTACAGTTGCTAGGGACTCTTTTGAAGCAATAGAAACTTGGAAAAAGAAAGTAAGTGATTTTTTTGATTTTTTTGTATGTATTGAAATCTTGCCCATTTTAACCTGTAACTCCAAATAAGGAATTCAATTTTTGCTATTTAATGTTCACCAACCTTATTAAAGTTGAGCAAGGTGAGCCTGATATAGGTCATATATGACTTTGACCTTTATTATATAGGTCATGTTGTACATGTGTATGAACAAGTTTCTTGTTGAAATCACTTGAAAGTGCCCACATATAAAAATGTTATGTTCCTCATGTGTTCAGTTAAGCTTACCATTGCCATTCACACAAAACATTTCAAAGAAGAAATGGAGGTAAGACCAGTCAGGACAACATGCCTCATGTCAACAGCTTTCCTTGCCATCAGTTGGCACCTTGCACTCAGTCCAACCGCGTACAGAAAGACCTTGATTCCAGTGTTATTTTAACCTGAACAGTGTGAAGACAATTTCATACACACATCTGAGTCATTCCATTTCATAAGTCACACTTCTTTTCTCTGAGCGAGAGACAGAGGGAGAGAAAGAGTCCAAGGGATGGATGTCTTAGGCTTCCATGATTGATTCCAGTAACTGCATTTGGTGCAACCATGGTCAAAGTAAAATTATCCCCGTAAATTTGGTAGCCTCTTATCTTGTACAGATGATTGCATCAAATCCTGTAAGCCATGGCCACAAACTGGGCTTACTTCAGTTTTCTACTTAATACTTTTCATCACCTTCACCTTTGTTTTTATGCCCCATTTCAAAGAAGCAGGGCATTTTGCATTGTTCATATTAGTTGGTCCATTTGTACATCAAATGTTGCTGATATGTTTGTCAATACATGTAACGCCATAAATGTTTATCCAATTTGAACTGTACTACCTCTTCGGTAAAGCTCATTAAAATTTGACCTGTTAAGCTTGACGTTCACTCCAACCCAATCTGAAGAAAATTGGTTTTCTTCTGAAAGTCTACTAAAATGTACATATTTTCACCGTGTATTTCTAAAAGGTCAAGGTCATTTGGCCTCTAATATCAAATGAGACCTCACCACCAGTATAATCTTTACTTTAAAACTCACCATACAGGTTTTAATTTGCACTGCTTTTGTGCTTGGTATGTTTATTGTATACACATGAATAATCATACTGTAACTCCAGTTCATGGATTCATGGTAGGTTGTTATAAATTTCTGGAGAATCAGCATAGACAACTTTTACCAATTTGTATATGACCTTTCAAAATTCGAGGGCAAAGGGACTCTTTTTTAGCTCTGCTGACCAAAGGTCACCGAGCTTATGCGATCAATCACGTCTGTCTATCCATCCGTAAACTTTTAACTTGTGAGGGCAATACAGTCCACAGTTCTTTAGATAGCTCCATTCAACTTTCAGGACTTATCAAGCACATGAAAATCTAGGTCAAGTTTAATATTGGTGGCGCCACCTGCATTATGTAATATAGGGTCAAAATGTGAAAATCTTGTGAGCATTCTAGCATCCTTAAATGATAAATCCTCATGAAATTTAGTGGGATTGTGGAGGAGGTCAAAGTCTAAGTTACTTTTGATACTAGTGGCGCCACCTAAATTTGACAGAAATTATGAGCTAAAATGTCCTTTAAGATATAAAATTCCATATCTCGTAAAGTAATTGAATTAAACGTGCCAAATTTATTGGATACATGTATAGACCATGTCCAATGCTAGAATGTTATATAATATCAGTGACCTTGACCTATTTTTATGAGTCACATGGCCTGTAAAATTGAAAGAGGTGATTTTTGGAATGGCATGGTGTAGCTTGGACATCAATTGCAAGGAGAATTGAGCCTCCAGATCAGAATTGCTCTTGATTACATTGTACATAAAACTGTACTTGGTGACCTACTTTTTGGGTCACCATAACCCTACAATTACGGATTTTGGCACCTTTCCAGGTTGTTTTTCTTCAATTACTCAAAAAGTTATTACCACTTCTGCACAAACAGACCATGTTTGGAAAGCTGGATGCAGGGCGCACATTTTGAAGATAATTTTTTAATCTTAGTTGAAGGTCAAGGTCAAATGGCCAGTTGGAATATAGGGGTCATCTTGTTAATGCTCTGCACCCCACAGTTTTTGAATTAGGCACATATTTATACTTTCAGGATGAATCAAGTGCATGAAAACCTATGTTGAAGTCAATGTTGGTGGTGCCACGTATAGTATTATGTAATATACGGTTTAAAATGTGAAAATCTTGTGACCAGTCCTGGATCCTTAATTTTGTATGGATCTTCATGAAATTTAGAGGGATTGTAGAAGAGGTCAAAATCTCGGTTGATTATGATACTTGTGGCACCACCTATAATTTGATGGAACTTGTGAGTTAAAATGTCGTAAAAGATACAAAGTTCCATGCCTCAAAAAATAACTAAAATTAGACATGCCAAATTTATAGGATATATAGATCATATGCTAATAATGCTAATAAGTTATTCAAGATCAGTGACCTTGACCTATTTTTGTAAGGTCACCAGACCTGTAAAGTTAGAAGAGGTGATTTTGGAATGGTAGGGTGTAGCTTGGACTTCAATGCCAAAGAGAATTGAGTCTCGGTATCAAAATTGTACTTGAGTACATTGTATATAAAACTGTACTTGGTGACCTAATTTTGGCTCACCATGACCCAATGATTCTATAGTAGTCCCTCCTTTGAAAGACCACACTCCTTTAGGAGACCACCTCCTTTCAGAGACAACAGTTGTCAGGTCTTTCTGTAGTACTTTTCATGTTATTTATACCTCCTTTGAGGGACCACCTGCTTTATGTGACCACCTTTTGGGTGGCACTACGGGCAGTCTCTCAAAGGAGGGACTACTGTATGACCTTGACCTATTTTTAGCACTTACGGAAAGGACATTTAATTCACTATCTTGATAAAGAATAAGGCAAGTGATGCTAAATGTACCACAAATGTGTATCATGGAAGTTTGATATTGCATAATGTGGCTAAGCTTGATTAATTATGCATCCCCCGCAGGAGGGGATGCATGTAGTGTTTAGTCTTGTTAGCCACTGTTGCTGCGTATCTCATTTTCCTTATATTTCTGTCCCATCTTGACCTATTGCCTCCCAATTTGGTACAGATAATTTATGGACCTGGGAAATTTTTCCCACATTACGATTCATAACCTTAAGGTTATAAATCAAGGTGAAATCCTTGTTGCATTTTTCTGCTGATTCAGCAAGTTTTACACGTTGGCTCACACCTTCTTAATAGTGCATCGTGGGCCCAAGGCTGCTATAAACTGTCAACAGGAAAGTTCCTATGGGCTTTTAATTTGTATGGTTTGTTTTAAAACCTGAGTGACCTTGAAAGGTCAAACTGCATACGTCCCTGTTGATTACTATGTAAGTCAATGGGGATTGCAATGCTAATTCATATCAACTTCTTCTCCAAAACAATTGGCCAGATTCAGGTAAAACTTGGTGGAGATATACATCAGGTAGGTATCTACTAACGATGCTCAAATGGTCATGCTCCAATGACTTTTTAAAAATTTTTAATGTTTTTTTTGTTTTTTGATTAATTTTTGTATTCCTGTTGATTACGATGTGAATCAGTGGGGTCTTGCAATGGTAGTTCACATTTTGACCTCTTCAAAACCGTTAGCCAGATTCACTTGAAACTTTTGGAGCGGATACTCCATAGATTTTGAGATTTTTTTTTTTTTTTTTATATGATTGTGCATGAACTTCAGGTCATAGGTCAAGGTCACAATGCCTTGCAAAATAAAATGATTTCCCTGCCACAACTTCAAATGGGTACGATTGTAGTCCATCAAACTTTGTCATCTTTTACCCAGGTGAGATTTCCCTTAAATTTGCTAAGAGGTGACCTTGAGGTCAAAGGTCAAGGTCAAACTTTCTGCAGAAGAATGGTGGCCCTCTTAGAAGGGTGGCTTTTGTTGAGAGGCGCCTGCTCGGGGGATGGGTAATGTTTTTCACACGAAAAAATAGCTTCTAGTTTTCAAGTCGGCAGATTGATACATTTCAGAAAATTATTTTTTGGTGATGGTGGTGAGCAGAGCATTAGGCCCATTAGATTCTTGTTTTATCAGAACCTTTCTCTGGTGGAATTGGGCAGAATGACTTCTTTTTAATGTATAAGACCACCACCAGACGCCAAGGAAAATCCTATATGAAGGTGGATGAGGGGATGCCTAACTGGGTACAAATTTGTGATGACTATGGTTTATTGTTGATGTTTAATGTATGCGTTCTTCCTTGCAGGTAGAGGATGAAGTTGGGCAGATATCAATGGTGTTAGTACAAAACAAGATAGACTTAGAAGATCAGTCAGTTGTAGACAAGTGAGTATAAGCCATCTTTTATCTGATTTGCATAATATATGCAAGTAAATAGACCTATAGGGACTCGTAGCACAATAAAGGTGGAAGGTACATACAGAAAACCAGACTAATACTTATGATCCAGGAAGTAGGAGATCAAGAAAATTGGGACCACAAGGTCTGTCAGCATGATCAGGTGAAAAAAGTAATGGCAAACAAATACTTAATCAAAGATGCATGTGTGCATTCTACTCATGAAGTTGTAGGTCTTTTCAGATATCCCTGTACACACAGGTAGAATTGTGTATTTTACTATATGCCAAAACTTCACGTGTGAGAGTTACATGCTTCAAATATACCAGAGCTACATGTATCTGAGTGATATTCTGCTATTTCTGCCAGAAATACACAAATCTAAGCTGCAGCTTGTCAGAACTATATGTATCTGAATGATGCTATGAAAAAATCAATGAAAATGTACTGAGGATAAAAATGTGTGAGAATGTCTGGAAGTAATTCTGTGAGCTTGTATTGCTGTTACCATGGTTATCTGTAAGCAAAATTTGCCATGAAAAGTAGCATGCTCATGTCGCCCAGTTTGCTAATATCCAAGCTGCACGTGTTTGTGTAAATATCTTAGTTGTAGGTCAGTAAACAAGAAGCCATTCCTGAAATCCTGTCAGTCAATTTCCAGATCAACCTTGTGTGTTGTGATATTTTGATTACACTTCTTAACTATGCCCCACTTCTAATGGAGCAGGGTCATATAGAAATTGCTTTTCTGTGCGTTCGTCTGTAAAACTTCAGTTGTATAGTGAGGGTCTTGTAGAAGTCTTCTCCTTGCATTTGATATTCTATAACAGTGATTCAATCACTTAACTTATTAATTACATAATGTTCCAGATTCATAATATCACAAAAACCACACAGGCCTACTTTCTTCTTTTGCTGTAAACTCAGCTGATCAACTGGTCAGGAGAACCAAAAAGTGATAGGCCTACTAATTCTCTTTTTATTTTTTTCAGAAGTGATAAAAGTTGGATTTTGAGAGGTTAGGCCTAGACAACTTGGAAACACTATAGTCTCTATTTAATAAAGAATATTTCAGAGGTTGAGAGGACCGGTTTAAAACACCAGTTGCCTTTTATGGGTGACTGCCTGTCTCAAGTCAGGAGTGAAATATGTTTCTTCACATTGGTATTGGAAGATGAATGTTGATGCTTTGGTAACTCTGGAATCTCTTTGGTGTCATTGTTGGGTTTGAAATTTATGAATATGGGTCATGTTTTTCTACATAAGTGTAACATACTAGAGACGTCCGTTTGTGTTTCTTGTTCGGGCTATAATTCGCTTG
This sequence comes from Hermodice carunculata, assembly GCA_964020975.1. Classification (NCBI taxonomy): domain Eukaryota; kingdom Metazoa; phylum Annelida; class Polychaeta; order Eunicida; family Amphinomidae; genus Hermodice; species Hermodice carunculata. The sequence continues at coordinate 70,460,177 of OZ026630.1, read as the reverse complement.
TCCTTCAACTTAGATTGATGAAACTTTAACATAGGTGTGTCTGGATATAAGGGTACCAAATTTAGGTTGCTAGGTCAAGTATCTGGGTCACAATGACATATTTATGTAAAATTGTGCCCAGGCTATAATTCCTTTACTATGTAACTTAGATTAATGAAACTTTACACAGATGAATCTACACATAAGGGTGTGTCATGTACCAAAAGTATGTCACCAGGTCAAGTATCTGGGTCATAGTGACATATCCTTATAAAATTGTGTCAGGGCTATTGCTTTTACTGTTTAAATAAGTTTCATGAAACTTAACACAAACATCGTGTCCGGGCTATAATTCCTTTACTCTTTAACATACGTTGCATGAAACTTCACATACACATATATCATGACCAAAAGGTGTGCCATGAAGCAAAAGTAGGTCACTAGGTCAAGTATTTGGTCCTCTGCTATTTGTGTCTGGGGTATAATTCGCTTGCCCTTCAACTTAGATTAATGAAACTTTACACACATGTACAGGTGCATCTAGACATAAGGGTGTGTGATGTACCAAAAGTAAGTCACTGGGTCAGGTATTCGGGCTATAATGCCTTCAGTATTTAACTTAGATTTATGACACTTTACACACAGATGCATCTACACATGAGGGTGTGTCTTGTAGCAAAAGCAGGTCACTAGCTGGAGTATGTAGGTCAAAAACAGTGACATATCCTTGTAAAATCATGTCCGGGCTATTATTCCTTTACTGTTTAACTTAGTTTCATGAAACTTGACACACACATATATCTTGACCTAAAGGTGTGTCACAAAACAAAAGTAGGCCAGAAGGTCAAGTATCTAGGTCTCTGCTATTTTTGTCCGGGCTGTAATTTGCTTGTCCTTCAACTTAGAATAATGAAACTTTAGACACAGGTGCATCTGGACATAAGTGTGTGTGATGTACCAAAAGTAGGTCACCAGGTCAAGTATCTGGAATACAGTAACATTCTTGCAAAATCATGTCAAGGCTATAATTCCTCTACTATTTAACTTAGTCTCATGAAACTTCACACACATACACACACACACACACACACACACACACACACACACACACATCTTGACCTCAAGCTGTGTCATGAAACAAAAGTTAGTCACTAGGTCAAGTATCTTCGACACGGTGATGCATTCATGTAAAACTACATTACGCTTCATGCCTGAGCTATAATACTGTTGTCCCTTGATTTAGAATCATGAAACTTTACACACCTCTGTATCTGGACACAAGAGTGTGTCATGCATAGAAGTAGGTCACAAGGTCAAGTATCTGGGTCACAGTGATAGCCTATTTCTATTGACTACCCTTCCAAAATAAGACCTTTGAATAGCAAAGTTATAAATAAGGTGGGGGAGGGGGGCATGGATTCAGCAATCTGTGATTGCCTTTCAAGTTTTGTTTATATTAATATTCTCTTTCAGGGATGAGGCAGAGAATTTAGCAAGGAAGTTTAACATTGGTTTCTTCAGAACGTCAGTTAAAGACAACACAAATGTTGATGAAGGTGAGTGGGAACACACAGTTCAGTGTTCTTTTGAAGGACATAAGAATATGAAAATGATAAATGCTTGGACTGGGATTTTTTGCAAAGGGAAGTTGTTCACTTTTTTGCCAGACTGTCACAATGTTAAACCTTCCATTCATGCAATAAAAAAAAACTTCTGGAAGAAAAGAAGGTGGAAGAGTAAGGGTGACCACACTAAGGTGGTAGTTCTGATTGGATGCTAACTTGGGTAGTTGTGGTACATGCCACTTCAAAAACAGGTACTGTGCAATTTTCAATGGCAATATTACCATGACCATCTCAAATATGTCATTCAATCAACTGAAACAACTATTGTCTTGCATGTAACCTTCATTGCATAAATGGGTTCAAATTTTACTTAAGATTACAAGCTGAAGAAAAGGACTAAATTGAATATGTTGATAAAGAATAAGTGGAACTCTACTGAATGTACTACAAATGTGTTCATTTGAAAGTCTGATGCTGCATCATAGATGTGACTAATTTCTCAGAACCATGGAGGGAATGCATTTCAGGAACTGAATTTTTGGTGATAGTCATCAGATTATATGTCAGGAGAACATTAGATCCACAGGCTTCTTGTTCTTGTTATATTTTAAGTACACAGTAAAATTCTAGTGCCACCTGCACAACCATTCCTAATCACCACATTACCTTCATCTGATGCACGTCACCTGTGCCTCTGACTTGGGAAATATGGTGGCAGCTCAGGTAGCCAGGTGACTCAGCAAGTTTTATTTTGTTAATTTTTCCTTTTGAGGCACACATAATCCATATACCCATTTGCTTATGAATATTTAAATTGTAGCATGACATTTATTCTAAACCTGCTGAATTTCTCATTTTTAGTGTTCAGGTATTTGGCAGAGAGGTACCTTGCCCAAATCAACACAGCAACAGAAAAAGACACAGGGAGTCCACAGAAAATTGGACCAAGTAAGTTTTTAGTACTGATGAATACATGGATCCAAGAGGTTAGGTATTTGTCATTATTTGTTGGAACTATCATATGGGCATGATACATTGTAAAGAAGAATGAAACTTTGTGTAGCTTTTACTTGCACAGTTTTGCTGATAAGAATATTGCAAATTTAGATGTGATTATTACAACATTTATCTGGAAATCAAGGCCCAAAAGAGATGAAGGTAAACTTGTATTGTGTAAAGTTCTAAGACTTTGGACTTTTGGTTTTCGTTTAGATATTGATTAGATGAGAACAACATTTTAACAAGAGTGATTGCTTGACATAAAAGTTATCTTGTGTATTGCATCAAAATCAATTTGTATTTGAACTAAAAATCCTGCAAACAGGAGCTTAAACCTTTCATAACTAAATCCCTATAGCTTGATGATAAATCAACCTTTCATCACTCAATCCCTATAGAAGCTTGATATGGAACCCTTTATCACTTGATTTCATATAGCTTGGTAATGTCTTAATTAATTGCTTCAATTACTTGATCCCTTATTCTAGTAGCTATAGGATGTCTTTCCCTTCTCAATGTCTTTCCACCACTCAATACTATATTGTGTGGTGGTCTTGTAGCCTTCCATCATTCAATGCCTGATAGCATGATGATGTCTTAATTGTATCATCACTCAAACCCCAAAAGCTTGTTGATGTGTTTACCCTTCTGTCACTCAATGCCCTATAACATGATGATGTCTTAATCCTTTTGATACTTAATCCCATATAGCTTGATGCAGGAGCACAGAAAGGAAGTGGAAGCAAAGTGATACCTTTTTTTTTGTTTTCTTTCAGGTCTTTTTTCCACAAATGCAAATATGAATTCCCACACAGAGAGACAGTCCTCGGAGAAGAAGGATGGTGGCACCATTCAACTACATCCCAATAAGCGGAGGACACATGGCAAGAAGTCTGCCTTCATGAAGTGTGTCATTTTGTAGCTTGCCAAACAAATAGGCAGATGTCAAGGATATGGTACACCATTTTCTGACACCTGGGATGTGGTGCACTGTCCACTGAAGTTAAAGATGTCACGTGCTCTGATCTGTTATGGAACAAATTTTCCCCAGCCAGGACATGGATTTCAATGTTGGGATCTTCTCATGTGGACAGGAATCTGTATTTCAACAAATTCTATTCAAAGTTCCAAGGCTGTCTTTCTGGAATGTGCATGATGATCTGAAACATCCTGCAGACTTGCCTGGATATTAGTTGACTACAGGTTGCTGCACAGCTTTGTAAGTGCACCAATGACATAAACTGCTGAATGTGGTGTTTTAAACAGATGTTTCTTGGATTTAAGATCTTGCTTGTCCAGTAATCACTCAAAAGACTTGCAAGTCCAACAGCTTAGCTAAAATAGATTTCAAAGATGCCACAGATATTTCTTTGGAAACTGCAGTGTCTACATTAACAGTGTGCCACTTGGAGCACCTGTTACCATAAGATGATTACGGATATGACAATGTATACTCAAATATCACATCCAGAGACAATATCCACGAAACTATGGTCTCTAAAGCAGATATTATCTGCGAAATGACAATAGATGGAAGCAGTATACAAAATGGATGGGGTATTGGATACAATATTTAGGGAATATAGTGTGAAACATAAAGTTTGATTCACCTTGCTGATTCATGTTGCAAGATAAACAATTTAATTTAGGTAAAAAAAAAAATGAGGCTCAGTTTTGAGGATTTTTTTAATGTTTGAATACTCAAGAGGAGTGGTCACAATTCTCCCCATCAACCAGGTGGGACTGTTGCCTGTGTAGACAGTCCCATTCGCCAGGCTGTTATTATGTATGGTTTCAAAGGAGGGCACTTCGTGCGAGGTTAAAAATCAGATCTCCATAGTGTGGCGAGAAGGGTCCATCTTCACAGGCAAGTAGGACTGTGATGGATATTGTGATATAATATGATCATCTCTTGACATTTAATTGTTGTGTACTATAAGCATTCAGAAGGGTGGGAGTAATGTCTATATGCAGCATCTTGGTCCAATTCCTGTCAACTTGTGTGTTTTGTCATCATATTATCATACTTCATTGGTATAATGTATTTATGGCAGGAGTGACTCAAACCTCAGTTCACAGTCTCCACACACAACATGTACAGTATCTGTGATGAACTATGGAAGCTCTTGATCTTTTCAATTTTTCCATATCTGTCCATGGTATTTATGATACAATGTATTTTTACACTGCTGACAATAATCAGGGTACTAATCATTTAATTATGCTGTCGTTTTTGTGAGATCAGAGAGATCTTTCATCGTTTGTGGCATAAATTCAGTGGCCTTGAATGTTGTGTGCCCAAAGGACATTTACCATCATCATGCAGCCTATGCAACTCTTTTCAATACACCAGCTTAACTGTTTTTTACGCTGACCAAATTTGGTAAAGTGTGAGAGCTACAATGTAAACGCTTCTGATTTTGTATAATGCAATTAGGCCAGAAATTATTGGTGATATTGATGCTGCAATGCCATAGAATTGCCTTTGTGAGTACTGCTGTGAAAGTTGATTGCGCATAAATTGATAGTAAACTACATGTAGACAATTCAGGTCAAACTGAAATATTACCAAGATTTTGTGTATTAATATAATTATTGTTCAGAAAATTTTTATATTTGAATAATTAATGACTGTTCCATCACCAATTGTTGGCTGTCATGTTACTAGAATGCTCCTTATGGCTGTAAGGCCCAGTACCTTTGACTTGAGCACTCCACATTCACACATGTGCACTCAGGGCAGAAACCTGTCATGGACGCAAGCTGGCCTGCTCTTCTCAAAACATGACAAAGGGTCTTTTATATGTATTGGCGTAAAACATGACAGCACATAAAGTAGCCTTTGATATACCAGTCAGTCACCACTGGCTGTCAGGCAAGGAAAGCAGTCCAAACCAGAGACCACTGACACTGGGGACTGCAAATTGAACCAGAGACCCTGGGATCTTCAGGTGATATGCTCCCATCTGAACTAACTCCCATCCCATGATAAATACATGGGATGTCAAAGGCTTTCTTGCCCTAAAGCCTTCCATGTTGATGGATGTAGGGGGTTAATCCCAAATAGCTGTCCATGCTGGCTGCCTCATCAGGTAGGTCTGCCATATGTCACCAGATGTGGCCTCACAGCCAGCTGGACCAGTAATGTGTTTCTGTGTCGTCATAAGGTTTTGTATTTTGATTGCTTTGTTATTTTCTTCTCTCATATAAACAGCTGGTCACCAAACAGCTAATCAGTCCTCCAACACATGGAAAGAAAAAAAGACAAAGAAAAGAAAACAAATGCCACTTCATACAAAAAAATCCCTGTGCACAGTACTAGCTGTAGCTTTTACCACCAGGTGGCAGTGTAGTCAGTAGGAGGTGAAGGAGTATGAAACCAAAATACCCAGCACTGTAAAAACATGTTTCCAGATGTATCTATAGCCAAACAGCATGCAAAATATGCAAAAGCTTGAGTACCTAACTTCCCCCAGGACAGCCAGGGTAGGTAGACATGGTATTAGGTTTTTCTTCGTCAATGCATTGGCTGTATCAGTCTAGTAACAAAGTCCTGAGTAACATGGTGAAGGCCATTCACAGTAACCTCTTTGTAGGATGATAGTTCAGGCATTTATTGCTGGGGTGGCAGCACAGACTACCAGTTGCTTGATTTGCCAGTGTTTGAGGGGATCTATAACTCAAACGCATTTAAAAGAAAGTATGGATGAAAAACGTTCCAGTGAATGTACAGACACATAGATAGGATGATACAGTAGAAGCAGGTGGCCAAATGCATTGACTTTCCAGAGATATTAGGTATTGTGTCCTTACCCTTTATGGTAACTTTATGTAGGATTCCCAAGTAGGAACAGTGCTGCCCCCAAGTGGCAAACCACAACAACACCCACTTGCATTATAATTGTGCTGAGATTCAGGCATGTGTGAAAAAAAAAAGACCTTTTATCTGATATGCTGGACACAAAACAATTTGCTGTAGGGAAAATTTTATTGACAAATACAGGTAAAATGTGAAACAGGCTGATTTTTTTTTTTAAATGATTGTTACATGCTCAATCTTTGACAAACGGACAATGGTGAAAAAATACATGATGATACAACTATAACAGCTAGGGTTTTTTTTATTGACACCAAATGTTGCCAAACATAAATGTGTTCAGGTGCCTTGGCACCTAAAATTTATTGCATTGAGAAAAAAAGTGCAGAGGTTAATGCTTAACACATTGTTATCATCATCATTGTACACATGTAAAAGATGCTACAGGTCTGAGTCACCAAAATGTAATGGCGACTTGATACTTAATTGTAGGCACATTCTGCATTGAACATATAACATGAGAAGTGAAGAAAACCAAGCAGTGGAACACATGAATAACTTTTTTATTTTGTTACTTTTCAGGGGGGAGGAACAAGTTAATATATATCAAAGTATACTTGACCTATTTTTATATTCCTTGTATTGTGGTGACATGCTGGGACCATATCTTTTTTAGTGCTGTGTGTGTCTTAACTCTTTCAGTGCCACAGGTTGGACTGAGTCAACAGCAAAGGCTGATCACCTAGACTTATATTCTATGAAACCTCCGGCATGCTGGTACTTGAATGAAAGGTCTTTTTACAAAGGATATGAATCTAGCACCCTTATTATAACTCAGAGCAGTTCATGTTAAGTAGTTCAACTTAAGTCACAGTTGGCAGTGAAAGAGTTAATGTCAGTATTTGCACATTGTCCGAAAATGTCCTGAAAGCAAGATTTTGGTAAGCATTCTTAATTTTAATACCTGGTATAGTCTGGCACTTATGAATGGAATGAAAGTATCATAAATTATCTGTTAGAAACTTAGGCTCACTTTGGAATACATATCAGTTTGTGTTTTTCAAATTAAAGATTGCAAAGTTGGCATGTGGCTTCAGTGTCAGCTTTAACTCAAATACTCATGAGATAATGACTGCATGATGATAAAAAAGTGACAAAAAACCATTAACAGGGCTATTACAGATTTGATCAATTATCATTTAATTACACCATATACCTCCTTCGCCTGTAGCATATGGTTTGTATGCTGGTGAAAATGATGTACCGTCCTTAAACTGTATGTTTTAATAAAATGTCTGCACAGAAACTGCCATCATAATTCATGGTCAGCAATATATACGCTTATCAAAGTCCACATGTTCCTTCCAAACAGGGGCTTTTTCATGATCAAAAGGGCAGATATACATCCTAGCTTGAGGCCCAAAGTGAGGGTATGGCTTCTAACAGATTTGTATTCCAATATAAAAAACAATATTTGTCTACATGTATGAATACATTTCAGCTATAGGCATGTCAAATTATTCAGAGGAGATTTCATTGATGAAATATGCTGTGTGTGGCTATGTATGATATGTGGCTGGTTGCCATAAGGTTTGTAACAAAACATTCAGTTGGGTGGATGCATGCAGTGTGGAGTGAACCACATGGACAGGGTAGAGATGGTGCAGACATCTGGTGGCCATGGACAGCACTACAAATTGGAGCATTTGCAACTGCTAGTTTGCCAGCAGAGCAAAGTAAATTAAGACATTATCTTCAGTGTATTCATACTGTAATCTAAGTTAAGGCTGACTTTTCTGGCAATTTCTAGACTTATTTATAGTGATCTTTACCAGCAAGGGAATCACTTAAAAGATCACACCAAATTTGTACAGTTTCAGGCCATGCAACCCATGCACTAAAATCAGCTGTCATCTATGCAGATGTTGCATAGCAGGTGGGCAAGAATTTCAGGAGAGAAAAAAAATACTGCCAATCAAACCTGTGCTGGTACACAGTCATTGTTCAGAAGAAAATAAAAATTGATTTAGTGCAGGATTAGAACCGATCTGGTGGCTGAACACAGGGCACTGGGGAGGCTTAGTTGCATTTACCCTTAGACTTGGTAAGTATAGAACAGAGTGAATCTGTGTGTTCAACCTTGGTACATATTTACTCAGACAAACTTAATCTTGTCCAGACAAGGAACACAGTGAAATATAAATACTGGTCCATGAGGATGAATCTCATCCAGATATTTGAAGTGTCCGCATACTTGTAGCAAGGTTGCTTGGGCCAAATACCTTTACCGATCATTGGTGTGATTTAATGATATATATATTTAAAAAAAAAAAAAAAACATGGCTTGAAATGTATTTGTTACTGATGTCCAATGTTTATGTGTAGGCTGAGTCCTTCAGATGGGAGATGTCCTATTTGCTGTAGAAGTCTACATGTTTGTGTGTTGCACACCTGGGTCACAGACTGCATGACTGGTCCTCCTGTACATACCAGGACCTGTTGTTGCAGGATACCCAACAATAAATATTTATACATATTTCACATGGACTTGACTTGTTTTTTTTCCTTGTGCAGTAATCAGGTGTGGCTTTACACGTCTCTGAGTGAAGGGGCACACAGCACCAAGCCTCAAAGACATCTGAATGGCCAAACTGCTTGGACCATTAAGGTAGCTTAATGCATAAGGTTATCAGATTTAACCTTTTCCCCCTTAACCCACCCAAACCTGGCTGGTGCTATAAATTTCAACAGTAATAATAAACAATTGAGAGTTGTAGACGACACTTACCAAGATCACATGCTGCAGGTGAACAGTCTTCATTGGCCTAAGTTTAGCACCAAGTGTCAACTAAAGGGGTAAAGGTTAATTGAATGAAGTCTGACCATTCCACACTACAGCGTTCAGACCTTGGTAGTTCTGCATTGCTTGGCAATGTAGAAAACAATGAGACTATTCATGCGGGTACTTGAATTGAAGCTCTTTTTATGCTGAATTTTAATAAGCAGTCTTCAGTTATTTATCAATACATGCATGTACATGTACAGGGAAATCTGAAAGTGGCGTGGAATGCATTATACCAAAATTTTCTTTTTGACAAAGTATATTGTACATAAATTTGCAGTAATTTCAAAACTTGAGTTGGATGTCAAAAGGTGTGAACATGTAGCCTGGCTCCATGTAAATGATACAAGCACTTGTGAATGTGATTGCTGGGAATTTGATTTCATTCACAGTTTGTTTTTCATTGGTACATGTATTTATGCAAATTTGCAATATGCATCCTGCCACAGTATCGTCAGCATCAAGGGCTTGGTCATTCAAGATAACCTTTTTTTGTGTACAATCTAGCTAAACCTGGCCTTTAATTGTAACACAGACCTAGGTCATATACATTTGTCCTTCTCTTGTAAGGCCATGCCAAATGCAGCCCAAAAGTGGCCTTTAAAGAGGTGTGCCTCTGTAGAGGGGGGCAATATAATAGGCATGTCCTATTTTGTGCATTACATAGGAATGTTGAACTTTCGTGAGAGGGGGACCACTTTGGACATGTATACAAAATGCTTGCTCCACAGAAGCAATCCACATTTATCCTTCCTGCAACTGAGCCAGGTGCAATAACCCTTCTGCTTCATATGTGTATTTTGCATCAGTTTGATCAAGTGTTGCAAAATGTCCCAGATTACCTGGAAATTTGCCAAATGTTGCAGGTCCCAATCAAGGATCTCCGGACACCCAGAGCGTAATCAGCATCAAGGATTTTGATGCAGAATCCAAACCAAAACTAAGACTTTGGGTCACTTCTGTTCACGAGACATGATCAGACCATCTTGTCATGAGCAAAATGTGCATCACATCAAAATAACTCACAGGTGCCAAAAAAGTGTTAACTTCAATGCTTTTTTTCTTTTAATTCCTGGGTAAGCATGCCACAGACCCCTGAGGATTGCTTCCTGGCTGATGCTGTTGCCACTTCCCAAATTTACATTTACAACTCTGTATCAACAATGTCTGTTCTGACCAAAGACCATACATGACAACTGCCAGTGGTAGTTTTTTCATGATACAGGTCTTCTGGTCTGTCACCGAAGGTTTTGCTTTTGATTGAAAAATATTACAGAAGACTTGTGTCTCTTATCACGATGTTCAGTTTATTGGAAATTAGTAGTATCAACAGTATGTACATGCATCCTCTAAACCAGTTAAATGCATACATGTATTTGTTTCCAATGGAACAAGTTCCTTGAAAATATGAAATGAGTAACAAATATTTAGTGAGACCCAATGCCAATATTAAGCAACAACAAAATTTCACATAGACACTACTAAAAAGTGAATGTTGAAATGAGCATTCTTCATACAAACTAAGAACTTGGACACTTTCATGTCCTGAAAACCTGATGAAACATATACCTTGAAAATATGATATGAGTAAGAAATAATTATTGAAACGCAGTGCAAAATTTTGCAAACAGCTAAAACTTGGGATGTTGAAATGTCAATAGGCCTAATTCATACAACTTACAAGGCATGAAATAGACATGGCCATTTTAGGTCCTCAAAACCTCTGCTGTTCTTTTTGCTCGTTTTTGCTTGTGTCTTCTAAATTTTTCCTTTTGTGTTCAGCATTTCCAGTCTCCATCAGTCAAAACATCCACTTTTCCTAACAAATTTTACAGTTACATTAAAATCCATATTCAAACAACTTTGCTACTGTAATTTGATCAAACCTACATTGTTCTCAGCCTGACACTGACATCATGAAGAGACCTCCCATCACCATACAAGTGTACCTGCTGACCCGACCAGTCTGCAGTCCTAATACTGGTGTTTGGAATGCTGCAGGTCAGTCACCACATCAACAGGTAGCCCACTGACTTTTTACACAATTTTTAAAATGGTTCTCAATTTATTTCAGATCACCACAACAAGAGATCCCTCGATATTTATCTAATTACTCCTGGCCATAATCTTTTGTTATTGTTTTAATTCAGTCAACATGCAGGACACAAAACATTTGGGCACTTGTTAATTGTGCATAGAAATACCCCAATCTTTACATTAATCAATAATTATAAGGAAATGAGAGGAGTGGCCTACTAGCACATGTGTTTTAACTCTTTCAGTGTCATATTTTGGACTGAGTCAACAGCTTTTCTGCATGCTTTGGCTGTAATGCACCCAAAGCATGCTGAGAAAAGCTGTTGACCTGGACCATTATATTCTCTGTAACTACAGATATCATACTATTCAAATGAAGGTTGTTTTTACAAGGAACATGAAGCTAGCCCCCTTATTATTAGTCCCAGCAGTTTGTTTTAAGTAGTTTGACTTGAGTCATAGTACGCAGTGAAAGAGTTCACAGAATACTGTATGATGTACATGAAAGTTGCCAGTCCCGTGTATCTTGAGTAAGAGGAATTCCACAGGCAGGAGTCTCAACTGCCACATATGTAAACCTAGAGTATTAGTACTGGACTATTGTAGCATCATCACAACAAAACTTGGCAGCTCCGTTTACAGACAATAAAACTTATCAATAATACTGCAGAATTAATTGACTGGTCTCTGAATCTAAAATGATATGCAAAATATTTAAAAGAAGTTGAGTTTAAAAATAGCAATAGTTTATAAATGTTTAAAATTAAGAAGTTCCACACAAATTTTGTTGACTAGGATGACAAATACAAATATGATAGTTATTATTATGGCACCGTATCCTATGTATCTTCAGTTTCAGAGGATAACCTAATGTGCAAAACGAGTACGCAAGACTGCCAGTCCTGTACTCAACTGACCTTGAACACACGATAAAAGTAACTAGGAGGCACTCTAACATTTATGCCTTTTTCTTGTGTGTGTTTTAATGTGGTTGGAGGATATGCAATTTTTTTCAAATTTGTCAAAGTCGAAGATGATTTGGAGCAAATAAAACTGGGCTAGACTGGTATATGCTGTAACCCACTGTTTCCACTTTAGCCAAAATAGTTGACCAGTTTCATCACTGATGTGACTCTTCAGGACAGCCAATGGCCACTAGCATGTCTTTACATATAATGATCTGGCCAGTGGTTTTTGAGAAGAAATAAAAATAATATTTGTGGATGGATGGGAGACAGATAAAATACCACAATGTAAAAACAGCAACCTGACAAGCCAGCTGAGCTAACAATTAGAACTTCTGTTTTAAGACAGCACAGTAATCCAGTGGGATTTAGTTCACCTGCAGGCTTTCAATAAAGTGCATACAGGGCTGGGACTCAGTAATTTTTTTTTTCACCCCCAACCCCAAATGTGACTCAATGGGTCAAACCCCCAGTTTGCCCATTCTGCACTAGAAAGTGAAACTGACATGGTCATTCAAGTGATCAGTCATAATTACCATTTCAAGTTAACAAGTATGCAGACCACAGGCCACATTTCCAACCACACTGACTAAAACACTCTAGTGTCAATGCAAATTGCAACAAATTGATATAGGCACATGCTACATAACCTGTGGGTTCCATTTCTTTGATTAATGCATTGAAACAAAGTTTGAAAAAATTTCAGCTGCATGTGACTCAACAATGTTTTCAATGGCGTGGTGACTGAATGCACAAGTCGTCAGCACCCAAGGACTAGTGCATAATACAGATTCACATTACAGACTCTCTAAAAATATTAACTGTGTTCTTCCTGCACAGATAATTAAACTTGATGGCAGAAAAGAAAACTCGAGACAAATCATACTTTTATAGGTGAAAGACAGCAGTATAGAATTGACTCTTGATATTTTTCTTGCAGATAATACTCTTGATTTCATGCTTAACTCTTTCTGACTTCAATCACCCATGCGTGTTCAGGCGTGAAATGTCTGTTACAGTGTTTCAGTCTATTTTGTTTCCTCATCAAAAACATTTTGAATGCAAATTACGAGTGTTCACACAACCATTTTGAAAGCACATACAACTGATTATCATTATTACAACAACAACAACAAAATTAATTCAAATTCTACATTTGTAAATAGATTTCAATGCTAGATTTGTACCAAGCTAAATTACAGGTATAATTACTGAAAGAGTGTCTCAAATTTGTTGCTTTCATTGTTGCTCTTACAACACAAAGCTGACAAGATGATTCATCAAATGAAACATAGCTTTGATTAAATTACTTTAGGAGCAAGATGGTACAAAATGTGGAAAATGTGAGACATTCAATCAATATTTGTGTCAAAATATGTTGATCACTTTTGGAGTTATTGTGCAAACACTGCAACCCACTAACATTGTCAAGCATTACCAAAATTTACTTTCAGTTTACAGGCTTTCAAACACTGTAATATTTTCCATGTAAATGCAGTTTTACTGAGCAATTACCAAAAGTCACTGCTGAAATATCACACACTCACACATCCTTAAATATCACTTACATAATACATTGCCAACCTTGAAACTTTTTTAAACAAAGTTTGTATATATGTGTGTGTGTGTGTGTGTGTGTGTGTGTGGTGTGTGTGTGTGTGTGTGTGTGTGTGTGTGTGTGTGTGTACATTTGCCTATGTACCAAGTATCAGGCACAACCAGCTTAAAAAAAAACTAAAATGATCTCTTGTGTTGTACATGGCAGTACACTGATCCCCCTATCAAAACCTACTACAATTACACTAGGAATGTGGCCTTATGAGACAGGGTGGCCTCTCTTACAGTGAAATTTAAAAAAAAATGAATTTACCATACTTGTTGCATGGAGAGGTGTCCTTTTGTCAGTGGTGGGGCCTCATCATTTGTTATTTAAGCCCACGCCTTTGCAGGTCAAAATGGTCTCATATGGCAGGTGGTTTTCAAACCAAAAAAGAAAAAGAATGCCTCATTAGTTTGGTACCACGGCATTGGCCTATGACATTTCATGTGTCATTGTGACCAGCAGCCTTTCATCAATTACTTCTATCACAAGAGCTTCTTGCCCACTCTCAGTTCATGGTGCAATCCAATGATAAAAATAGAGACCACCTGTCATGACACACCACACATCATAACAATAACACATGAAGACCCTGTATCTACAATAAATTTAGCTGCACCTGAAGACCACTTTGAACATAAAACCAATTTTTGTGGTCTTAAATGGCAAGTATTTCTGTACATATATATTGGATTTGGTTTGCCACAGCCTTGACGAACCTTCTAGTTCCACAAGTTTGTGTATCTGACTTGGATACATAACAATACATTTTAACATTTATGCGAGGACATTTAGTAATTTTTTATATTGATCTACAGTCTGCACACATAATCCTGCACTCATCCATTTGACACTTGAATAAATGTGCCAGGCAATAAGCTTACGTGTTAGGATGATAATACTGCCCACTGAACAGTAAGAGTGGTGCTTGTGGGTTCAGGTGAATGAATGCTTGAACAGCCACCCAGACACACCACGAAACATGTGGTGGCAGCAATTTGTTGCTCCCATGAGAGCTGCACAATAATATATTTACGAGTTCACCTGAAATTTTCTCTTCACAAGGCCTGAATTAGCAACAAGAACTAGTATATCCCCGGATCCAACAAGGGGTTCACAACTGCTATAGAACATAATACATCCACACCAATCATGAGTTTGTAACACACATACTTCCAACTTTATCATGTTTACTAGAGAGTGCAAATTTAAATGGTGGTGCCACATGTGTAGACTGTACTTAAATTTTTACTGGCACAAAAACAGAATACCTGTAAAGGTAAGCTGTCAGATCTTGTTATGAATATGTTGACTTAAGGGGGAATGTACGTGTGTAAAAAACCATCATGTTTTTGAAATATATACATACAACTGTACTAATAAATGACTCATTAGATTTCTGTGTATAAAATATTTCGCTGCGCATTTTTTAATACACTGTACAAGTAAGTGGCAATTAGTTTGCTCATTCTACATCCCTTGTGATACTAGCTATGTTATGATTTTCTCATGAATGGATCCTGCATGTGTCCTATTTACATGCTGCAGCTCATATGTCTGTGATGTAAACATACAATTTGACCAGAAAGTGTGTCATGTTCATTTTGCAGTCGTAACAAATGTAATGTTGACTTGTATATTTACAGCAACATCTTCACAAAATGCGAGTCTGCTGCATGGAATTCAAAATTTTGACCAAACTTGGTCCATAAAAACACCGTCTAAGGTCATCAATCATCAGATTCTCCGGTCTGACAGTTCTATGGCCTCAATCCAATTCTTGAGTTTCTTCTTTATCTTTTTCTGATCTTCTGCTGTACATTCCAAGACCATTGCCTGGAATTTGTGATCAATGGGTCCTTTGCTGCCTTCCTCAGCATCAGAAGTGCACGCGTTTAACATCGACACAACAACATTCTTCATGTCAGTCAGTCCCTGTCTTATGGAGTTTTCCGTATTGTCCAGATACCTGTTTACAGATTTCCATGCCTTTTCTTGGCCATCATTCCTGGGTGTGGTCACAGATACCTGTACGGTCAGACAGCGGCACACGAGGCGCTCTGCAGTCAGCTGGATCTCCTCCCGCTCACCTGTCAAACAGGCAAATTTGAAGTACATGTACATCTATTTAGAATTTGGTGCAGCGTGATAATGTTGGACAGATCATAAATAGACTGTTTGAATTACAATAGAATCTTCAATTAAGACCATCTCCATAAAGAGACCATTTCTATATTAAAGATTACCTATATACAGACCTGTATTTGTTTATCCTGAAATTATATGCCCCACTAAGACCATATTCTGTCACTCCCTTATGTGGTCTTATTAGGGAGATTCCACTCTACATAAACCTTTTAGTAGCTAAAAACATATTTATTTGAAAAGAACAACAGCTTGCCAATGTTTGTTGACACCTTCAGTGCGTCCCCACGCAACACCTTCAGCCCAGCCCCATGCTACACCAGCTAACTTGTTCAGGTTTCCCACTGGCTCGGTCAATATTCCTGGCAATTGGGCTTTAATAAATTATTATTTATGATCTAAAATTTGGTTGTCTATTGGACAAGTGATGTTCAAAAGTCACTTCTCCAACCTAGATATCCACTTGTCCAAGACAATAGGATCATAGGAATTGTAGAAGCCTGCCTCCAACTTAGCTTCTCTGAGTAGCCATCACCTTATCCTGGCTTAGCTCAGATGAGCAGATCGGATTCATTATAAATTGCATCGATTATTATGATACAAAATTTATTTACACTATTTATGTTATGTATGACTTCAAAGACATCTTTCAAACAAGGATTGAAATATAAATGATAAGATTTTTTGAACTTTTTCTCTTGCTTTTATATTATAAATATCCTCAAATATTTCGGTTAACTGTTGTAACCTTCTTCAGTGAGACCCAACTGTCATTTCAAGTACATGAAGGCCTATATATATTACCGTTATGGATGCACGTGAAAGAGTAAAGTCTCGAGATATAATGTTATAACGTTAACTACCACCAGTAGGCCTAACGTCATTAACATAATAAATAGTTATGATTTAAAAAATTGATTAATAATGTAGATGCATACGTATTTTCCCATACATATCATAGGTCATATTAAATTCCACTTGTACATTGACAATTTATTAGGCCTACACGTATATTTTTCATATTGTAAGCTATGTACGTAATAGGCCTAATGATAACGTAATCTGAGGATTACTTGTACATTGACAATATTTTTTTTATAGGCCTATGCATATATTTTTCATATTGTAAGCTATGTACTTAAGAGGCCTAATGATAACTTAATCTGAATATTATATTTAAGTCTATGTCAATTGAAGTTTGTATAGATTATTGTCTGAGTACAGATTGCATAAGTATTGTACACATTTAATTTTGAATACAGGTTGCATAAGTTTTGTATAAATTCAATTTTTTAATACAGAATTTATCGAAAATTTTCCTATTCATGTTTTGCACTATACTTGATTTTATTAGTGCATTTATCATACATACAAGTTGTATGCAACTAGAAATTGTGCAATAAATGTACTTTTTAAACAGAATCACTCCTTAAGTCTTTAAATCAGATTATATATTCTACATCTTGCTGAGTACATATTGGTCAAGGATCTGTTTCCACCAGAGACAATAGTTTCTCAGCTCTAGCTAACAATGACTCTGAAGCCACATGTATAGGCTCCTGTGGGCAAATTTTCAATAAATGAGGATGCTCACATGCTCTGCTGTGAGCGTTGTGAGGGCTGGATCTGTAAAGAGTGTGTGAACATTAGCGAAGAGTAATATACATTTATGACAGATAAGGGTGATATCCACTGGTTTTGCAGCAGTTGTGAGCTTAATACCAGGAGTCTTGTGCTCACAGATGCTGAAATTGAAGAGAAATGTAAACTTTATTGTTCAGACTTAGAGAAGAGACTTTCAGCCCTAGACGCAAGTACTAAACGCCCAAAGATGATTCACCTGCTCCTTCCGATTCTGGAAATGAGGACCCTGCAGATGACAATGTTGCATCATCTGCCTCGAATTTCACATACCCCAACAACCAACTCAATTGTCAGATATAGGCCCACCAGGATCTCAGTAAAGTCAATAGATGACAAACAAAAGATTTTACGAAGTGCTCCTAAAGTGAAAAAAGTTTCTACTGACAGATACAATATGGAAACAATCTTTTTTGTACCAGACCAAACCCAGCTAGAATGTGAACAGGATTTAGAACTGAGAAAAAGTTAAAAGTCTTCTTGATTGAATGGGTACCACAAATTAGAAAGTTGATGTTTAGGGTGGTTAGAAATGATTCCTGAAAACCAAGACGTTAGATTCCATTTTTGAATAGTGTTTTTTTTTAGCACTAAAAGTGCACCACATTTATGACAAGAAAGCATGCAAATTTTCTCCGATCATGGCCCGATGTGGGAAAGTGACGTCACAAACGCAACCCGCTAGCTATGGTGTATGTGTTATAAGCTAGAGTGCCTTCCGTTTGCCAACAGTCATGGCAGATACAACAGATCATAGTGATTCCAGGGAGTCTGAATTGAGTTTTTCATGTACGTCGTCTGACGAGGACGAACAAGAATTAATAAGAAAAGCTAAAGCAGCAAGGGAAAAGATCATTCAGCCTTCAACACATAAGGAGATGCCCAAAACCCTAGCATCACCAGTACTGCAGGAAGTGCAGCCGTGATACAGCCAGACGATCCCAACTTGATGTCTGGGCAATGATAATTCATTGCAAAAGAGATATTTCCCATCCAAAATTACTAGATTTAATTTAACACGTACAAGCATGAATGCAATAAATTGGAATTTGCATCAGGATGGGCCAGGTCTTGTAGTGTTTCAAATTCTAGCATGCACGGAAACAGCTATGGCCTATGCCTATGGTAGGCTATCTAAAAGTCTGAATAAACAGAGAATATTCCCTTCCCATCTGTGTGGTCTATGGATGATTAAATAAAAGTTTGCATTTATGAATACCTTTTAATATCAGAACTCCTACTCAGCAGTAACTTCGCGACCCTTGGAGGGCAGTAATTTATGTTTCCGTATACATCTTCATCAGTACACGTTTATGATGTCATTTATTTCAGTTTGAATCCATTATGTAACAATGGTAAATATTTTCTTATGACTGACTTATTTTCTGGTTCCTTGTTACTTTCTAACAACATCCCAGAGCAGACTGTGACATTTGATTGATTATTATGTGATACATGTACATTTTAACAGTCATAGAATAATTATTACACCTATATTTTGCTGTAATGAAAACTTTGAAATCAGAATCATACTAAAGATTAATTTGTAAATACTGTAAAAAAACAAAACAAAAAAAAACACTGTTCCTGCTTTTACGAGTAATGCCTAATTTGGCCAGTTTCATGAATCCTTCCATTGTCCAGCGATGAGACCGCATTTGCAACAGCAGTAGGTTTTTCTCGCCAAACCTATACTAAGCATCATCATATTTGACAAATCAAAGTCACTTTCCACAAAGTGTTTGCTACATAGGGTAGATCGGTTCCCAGGGCCTTGCCACTTGTCCCTGTAAATCTTGACTGCACGGGTCCATGCTCTCCGTAATTTCAGATCTTTGGGGGAATGTATGAACAAGCTGTAGAACTTGTATTGCTACAATTAACAGCAACACAGTGACCCATCCTGGGCGGGAACAGGGACCAAAATTAATATTTCTACCTGCATTTTTAATCCTGTTGATTATGGGTGAATAAAATATGTCTAAACCAAGTGACACTTGACAGCCATAGCTTGCAAGTGTGGTCAGTCTTCCCTGTCAGCCAGCGGTGTTGAATTTGTGACTTCACTAGCCTTTTGTGCCTTGTGGGTTTAGGAAATGAACGGAAAGTGATGATTGAAGGCACAGTGAGTTTTTAAAATAAGAATGTGAATAAAAGTATTATTTTCACATCCATTTTTTTTTAAGCATAGCATACAGTGAGAACAACCCATGAGTCACCAATGTATCAAATTTGAACATGGTCAATCAAGAGGACCTTTAAAAGAAACTCAGAACCCAAACGAGATCTTCTTTATACGGAAAGGAAAGATCACCAAGAAACAGTAGTTGAAATTAATGCACCACAACATTGTAAATATGTTACAGTGGTCCCTGTCACCAGAGACCACCCCTACAGCAACAAAAAAGTGGTCTTATGAGACAGGTGGTCTTTCATGACAGGTAAATTTACATGGGAAGTATAGGACTTGGGATCTGAAAAGTGGTCTCTTATGAAAGGGTGGTCTCTCACGACAGGCGTCTTGTGACAGGAAGGAACTACTGTACTAGCACCACTGTTTGATGTAACAACGAATTTCTTCCGCTTAAAATATATACGTTTAATGCACAAGGCTTGCACAGCTAATTCACTCAATTAGATCAATTTATTTCTTACTCTGAACCAGACATCTTAGTTATTAGAGACTTGGCTTTCTGAAGAGATCAATAGTCATGGGTTTACACCAGAAGGCTACATCAGCTTCAGAAAGGACAGAAATATAAATTACTATTCACTAGGTACTTACCAGACAGACAATAGAGGTGGGGTACTTATAATGGTTAAGGAGTGTCTTAATCCTACAAGATATGACAAAGGTGATGTTGACGCTGAAATTTTACGGGTATGTATTTTCCCAATAAAGAATCATTCTTGGATTACAGGAGGCTGTTATAGGCCAGAGGTTGATGAAGCTGTCACGCTGGACAAAATTTGTACCTCCATTGACACTGAGAACTGCACGCATGTACTCTTAGGAGATTTTAACCTCTGAGATGCAAATTGAGGCAACATGACCAGTTCCAGGGCCATTGATCAGGTATTTTTAGATCCCATAACAGAGAATCTCTCGACACAAATTGATACAGAGCCTACCTGGGGCTCTAATATCTTAGGTTTGGCTCTGGTTGGTGAAATAAATTCAGTATCAGACTGCAGGATTGACCAACCATTCTCATCCAGTGACCACAATATGGTTTAGTTGGACATGACGTGCCCCATTTCTAGAGTAGGCAAGTTCCCAAGAAAAGTTTTCCTTTACTCAAAGGGTGAGTACACTGGCTTAAATAATTAAATTGGGGATCTTAACTGGGATTTCATCAGCAGCTCTAAGAGTATCGATCATGCCTGACAATCCTTTAAATGTATCATTGCAGACTTATATGACAAATTTATTCCCCTTAAATGGGTAAACCCAGGGTATAGAAATAAAGTACCTTGGGCATGTTACATAAGCATTAATCTGGCAGAGACTAGGAAGAGGAATAAATGGGTGAAATTTAAACAGAGCAATCTCACTCTTGACAATATATTATACAATGAGGAAGTGAAGTCTTACGATGAAGCAGGAATTTTTTAGATCTGCTAAGCTATCTTATGAAAAGAAGTTAGTAGAACAGGTTAAAACAGACCCCAAGAGATTTGGGAATTATACCAGACACTTTTCTAGAACAAATGCCATTGCTGACACATTGTACGATGATGATGGTCAATTAATTGCTGAAGACAGGGAAAAGGCCGAAATACTAAATAAGTACTTTGTATCTGTTCTTACTGACGAACCACCCATTGATTTCTCTCTTCCAAATGAACCAAATGTTGACAATATTTTACTTGATATTGACATTACTCCTCACTTGGATAGATCTAAACTTCTCAAGTTTACATCAAACAAGGCCAGTGGCCCCGAAGATATAAATGTTAATGTGATTCACCAGTGTCTTGACTTAGATGCACCCTTATACATGTACTGAAATCTCTACAAACTGACCAACTCCAACAAGACTGGAGAGATGCCAATATTACACCTGCTCCACAAAAACAATTCTCCACCTTCTGAAAAATAATCATCCTGTGGCTCTTACTAGTCAGACAGTTAAAATCTTAGAATGAATCATCCAATATGAGATGCTTAAACTTTTAGAGACAAACAATGCCATACGCTGTACTTTGTGACTAACACATATTTCAAGCCCTTGAATCAAGGGAGATGCTGTTGCATTAACCCAATTACTGGAATGGGTGTATGATTGGTTAGCAAACTTTAACAAGGGGGTTGAGACTGATATTATATACTTGGATTTTGCCAGAGCACTTGATACTATGCCTCATAAAAGATTGGAGCATAAACTGAAACAGGTTGGCATACGAGGCGAAGTTTTGCATTGGCTAAAAAACTTTCTCAATGGCCATAGACAAAAAGTCATTCTCAGGAATGTCTTTTCATCTTGGCAACCCGTCTCTAGTAGGGTCTCCCAAGGCTCTATTATGGGGTTGCTACTGTTTATTGATTTATGTAAATGATATTCCTTCCCTGGCACAGTCTACAGTGAAATACAGAACTCTTTAGGGGCGTTAATACCAGAGAAGACTGCAATTCATTACAAGATTTAGATGCCTTGGCCAGTTGGTCTCGGCAATAGCTCCTTAAATTCAATGCCACTACATGTGTTGCACTCAAGATAAGATAAATTACTAATTACTTCTAAACCTTAGATGACATTTTCTCACAAGTACCCAAAGAAAGAAATTTAGGGGTGATTATATCAGATAATCTTACCCCAAGGAAACATATAATTAGCAACGTAAATAAAGCAAATCAACATATCAGCATGATCAGAAGATGTTTCACTGGCATGACAATAAACAAAATTTAAATACTTTATAGGTCAATTATCAGGCCAATATTAGAGTATACAGTGTATGGGTCTCTGCTGTGGAACCCATTGCTACAAAAAAATAATGATATATTAGAGAAAGTCACAAAGAGGTGTCTCAATCTCTGTAACCAACATATTGAGCTGGAGACATTACAGTACAGGAGGCAGCAAATTGATTTGTGCAAAAATTATGAAATTATTTACACAATTATTTTAAGACAGATGCAAGCACTTTTTAAGCAACCTAATAGCCAACTAAGAGCGCATAGTCAGAAGTTAGCCACACCATATGCAAGAACAGAAATCCAAAGAAATTCTTTCTCCCACAGGGTCATATCTTCATGGAATACATTCATCAGAAACAGCTGTCTCTGCCACCTCCCTCGACAACTTCAAAAAGAAATTGGGCATTCCTGTAGTTTACGCGCAAATTGGTGATTTGTGCGCCATCTGCAGGTGAACCTATTTTTGTGTTCTCAAGATCAAGTTGAGCACGTGCACAAACTTCAGTTGTGACGAGGCCCGTCTTCATTTGGTGCAGTTGTGTGGGGACACTGGAGTCAGCAGCCACACTCTCAGAGCATTTTTACATACATACAGTCATGGACTACATGCGGTTTATGTTATTATTACACAAGCAGGAGGAACTCATAAAATGGATGGTGGACATGAAATTATTACCGGACCATAAGCAGTACAAATGTGGCCATTGTATGACACTGGTCCCTCAAAAGACCGGCACATGTGATGGTTTTGGCTTTTGCTGTGGTAAATGCCATGCTTGGAAAAGTCTGCTGGACAATACTTTCTTTCCTTATGCATGACTGACCCTGGCGCAGTGCATTGACAGTCCCTCCCGATGGCCAAGGGGCTCACGCAATCCAGTATCAAGCAGCAAGTATCAGTAAGTATGGTAATATAATAATAAAACTATGCGAGTGTGAATGCCTGGCCGACCGTTCTACATGGCACGAGCGTAGCGGCGGACAGCCAGGATACACGAGGTGAAGTCCGCCGCAGGCGGACCACCGAGTGTATTCTGGCTGTCCGCCGCTACGCGAGTGCCAGGTAGAACGGTCGGCCATGGTACTCAACACGAGAATGGTTTTATTTTTATCCCATGTATATTATCATTCATCCATCTAATCTTTTGTATCATAGAAACAAATCTGAAACATGCCATCATAGCAGACGACAGAAATCAACATCCTATGTGCGCGCGGATAGGGGGGCGTGGCAGTAGCGTGTGGAACGGTCTCGAGAGTGTGGAACGGTAAAAAACACTACACGGTGTAGATCACCACGTCCACAGCTACTCTGGACTACACATACATGGGATAAATGACAATATACTTCTTTGGACAGGCCTTCCTGACAATGCTGACTCTAGGCATGGAGGAATCAACCAGATTCCTCCATGGCACCATGCTCTAACCATGACGCAATAAACTAGATTTATGGCTCCATGCTCCAACTTACAAAACCCCACCAAGCCAAAGTGAGCGAATTAAGCTTTAACCACAGTATATAGAACTGCAAGGGTCGAAATTAGGGGTAGCATTGACAGCATTTGCTACCAACTTTTATGATCTGCTACCTATATTTGTTGTGCGGTAGTAAACCTTTGGCTTTGCTGCCAAAATTTTGCGAGTCAAAAATCACAAAATCAGTTTCTGTCAAAAAGTGCCTCAGAGTGCATCAATTTGCATGCTTAATTTCAATATTTTCGGGGGGGGGGGGGGAGGCATGCCTCCACACACCCCAGGTGGGCGATTGCTAAACCCTCCGGATTTGCTTCTCTATTCTCAGATTTGCTACCAAAAATTTAACTTGGTAGCAAACCCTTGCTACTGGTTAAAATCAGTTAATTTCTACCCCTGGAACTGACAAGCAGTTTTCGCAGTTTCACCAAAAGAGTTTCGGTTCTCAGGCAGTTTCCCAAAACTGGTTTCGATGAAAAAAAAAAAAAGTTTCCCAGAATGGAAAGCGATCCCGTATAATATTTGCATGTATACTTTAACTCCTCTTTTCTTAGTGCAAGAATTACTAACTTCAGATGACCATTCACTCCACGCATCATCCCGTACCTTATTATCAAAAGGGAACATATAGGCCTATATCTATGATTATTTGGCCACTTTGGTGGAACCAGGGACGAGCTATTTAGATAGCACGTCCCTGGTGGAACCAAAAGTGGTTCCGCCATGCCTATGGTGTACCTGTGCTGACACGCAGCAGCTCCTGGTTTGTGTGCAGTGTCTGTAGCGCCTGCAGTAAGTCGTCTTTTTCATTTTCGAGAGCTATAGCTTGGGTCCGCAGTGATTCTACTCTTTTCTCTATCTCGTCCAACATCGACACCAGTCGTTGGCCTGAATCTGATTGATCAAAGTCACCATTCTGAGCACAATTTGCACCGGATGTTGCCATTTTGATTTATCCACGGGTGTTCATGTGATCATGACACATGGTATGCGACACCAGTTTTTGGGTCACTGACAGTGCATGTTGGTAGGCAATACTGGTCACTTGTAAACTTGTAGGAAGTTACAATTAGATATGTTAATTAATCATGCATATCCCCATGCTAGAGTAGTACTATTTAGCATACTTTACACCATACAAAATTTTAAGTTTTGTGTTTTTCTTTCACTTTCAGTTCATATATGCACCTAAAAACTCCGAATACGATTTATTTCACATCGTATCAGGCCTCCGGCTCTAGAGATTTCTAGTGGGGACAGCGTACTTCCCGGAACGGAATGGAACGGCATGATGGGAGCAACCAGTATTTGAACATGTAGAGTAGCCTAAAGTAGTGATAACATAGACTATTTTTAGTGCCCTAAATTGAATAAAATGAAAGAGACAAAAAATGTATCAAGAGTGTTTTAAGAATGTGAATTTGGTCGAGTGGATATGTGCGTTTCCCATTTCTAGGTGACTGGTGCCAAAGGTTGCAGGTTAGAGTCCTGCTCGTTCCGAAAACACACACAAAAAAAAAGATTAAAAAAGGATCCATTGACAACAATGATCTATCTTCTTTATATAACTGTGCATACTCAAAAAGGCCTGTTATAAGAATATTGTATGTGTATGTTTATATAAATAATTGATTAAAAAATATATGTATTACCTGCGTATTTCCTCTGAAGCCAGACTGCACATTGAGCACAATTTGGATGCATGAAGGTAAGCAACTCTCATGATCCTACATGTATATCATATAGACTGTCATAATTTTTTAGGGGTTAGCCCCATGGGCTGGGGACCCTTTCTTTATTTATTTATGGAATCCCAGAATCCATTCTTGTAAAGATTCTCCTAAACTTGTCTTTCTTTAAAAAGAAAACTAATTGACAAAAATCCAAATAGATTCTCGCAAAATTTTGCGAAATTCTGGCCCTGTAGGAGCGCATGACACTAAAGTCTTGGCCCCATACTCTCCTTACTACCCAAAATATTGAACATCTCTTTCATTCTGTAAACGGAAATAAAATATTACTGTAAACACTATTAAAAATTCTATTCGTCTTTACTTTACCAAAATCCAGAATAAACTTGATGTGAGAGATTTTCACAAAATAGAATTTGGGGCTTTTAAATCAATCTACTTGACAAAATGACCAGCTTTGAAGACGTTCCTTCATAATGGTGAGCCACAAAAGAATAGATATCACGTAACAATGCTTCCTTTTCAAAACATGGCATTGAGGACCCCAGATGGCAGCACTTGATGGTGTTCATTTGCATAAATTTAGCTGTTTGCTCGATGAAAGCTTTGAAGGGATTCACTGTTATGCAAAATGCATGAAAGTATGCAAATGATAAGCCTCAAGTGTAGCCCTCTAGGGTCCTAGTAGGGTCCACTGAAAACCAGCCGTTTCGAGTCAGGAAACTGTTAAATATTGAACAACCAATGTGGCATGTCCTGTGTCACACACAAATAGATTTCTGAAGGTGCTAATGCTACCAAATTCAAACAGTGTGTGCATTGAGCCACATAATGCAACTGTAAACACAACCTTCTTTTTAATTGGGTGGGAAGCTCCTGACAGTTACATGTATGGCATCGCTTTTTATCAATGAAAATTCACCTGGAAAAAACAAAACAAACAAACAAAAAAACATGTATGGCATTTGCTTTTTATCAATGAAAATTCACCTGAAAAAAAAAACAAAAACCAAAAAAAAAAAAAACAAACTTATTTTGAAGTGTGTGTTTCACATCAAAGGAAATATTTATGTTGGTGTGTGTTAATAGATTGCACATGCAATTCAACCTGCAACAAACAGTTGTCACTTTGAATCTGACACATCATTTATTGGTTTTATTATACATAATGTAGCATAAGTTGAAGTAAACCTCAAAGTTTTAAAAATTCATAGTGAACACTTTCTGTGCTCGATTATTCCGATGAAGATCATGATGGCAAGGGTACAATACATATGTTAGTTTATAAGTTTCGGACCTCACCTTGCAATATACTTTGTCACTATTTCACTGCATTTCTGCTATTTCATAAAATTTTTACAAATTCATTAAAAATAATTTTTAAAAAGTGTATGCAATTGTAACTTCACATGACATGTACAAAGAAAAATACAAACAAAACACCTAACTATTAAAGACTTTCTTGATTCCACAACCAAAAATTGAAAAAGTAAAACTGAAAATATGATTATATCCTGTGATATTTTTCAAAACATTTTTTTCAGTACAAAATAGTTTGATCGCAAATGCTTCACTACTTCTTTTAAGTTCAAAAAAAAAAAAAATGAAAAAGAGACATTTGACCATCAGCCAGTTTTGGCTGGTTTACAGGCACTAATACGCATGTGTGGCACTACTTGCATGTACATGTATCATATACAGGTGTACAAGCTGCTGGTCACCTTATATCTCTGTCTGTTGCACCACACATGTACTAACCATGCTGACATTATACTCTTACTGACCAGTATGTAATTAACAAATTTGTAAATAAAAATCGGGAAATGACAGTATTATCACCATATGTATAAACCTAGCATTTACAGAGTCAATGTACTTTCCTACAAGTTTTGGAGAATCCAAATTGCTGGTTTGGAGAAGCAAAAAATATCAAACACATACACAATTTTTTTTTTTTTTTTTTCAATCACAGCAAAATTTAATGAATACATGTAGCTTAGCATCCAGCAGTATCCATGCTTTTCCCTGTGAAAGTGTACTGCAATTGGCCAAATGCTTTAAGAAGAGAAACCTTTTTTCAAAATTTTCCCAAAAACTTCCCAAAAGAATCTGACACATAACATTTCAACTTTGTAGTGACAAAGCAAAGGTACATCATGACCAAATTTGAAGATGATCAGACCAAAACTTTTTGATAAGCTAACAATCATGACATGTTAAGGACCTGGAAGTGACTGATTACAAAGGATTATGAATAGTTGAGCATCAATAAGGTCTGTTAACTTGTCTCATCTAGAAATATCAAGATCGCAGTTACAAGGGATATAAAATAAGCACAGTATGTAAAGCATACAATATGTATAACATCAAAAAATTATTTCAAATGGTGCAATAACATTTATATTTGCATGTTCTCATTTTAAAAATCTTTAACTTGGAATTTACTGACAGAGTATAAAAACATGGCACTCATTTAACAATACAATGTGTACTTTGAACAAGTGCTCTTCCTGTACTTGGTATCCAAAAATATCGCTATTTACTGCCAAATACTGAGAATATATAAGATATAAAATATATATGTATATATTCATATTCTCATGTATTTCAAATACAAATATCTCATAAAATGTTAAAAGTGTTCCTGTATCCTTTGTTATTCATGATTATATTCGTAAAACATTTTTAATTTTCAAAAGAACAACAAAAACCGCAGAGTTCTGTATGTACAATGCTTTGACAGGAGGATTATACTCTTGTGGTACCCAACTACCACTTGATTACATGGTACAAAAATACAAAAACTTGAATTACATCCATGAAATCTGATGCAAGATGTTACATTTAAAGATGTCTATTATAGCAAATTCAGTGTAAAAAAGTGCTTTCAGGATGTTCATTATATGCAGATGAAATCACTTGGGGAAAAAAAGTACCCACTGTTGGCAACTGGCTCCTTCAGAGAGCTCTTAACTAACAAGTTTCACAGTAGAAGTACATGTGCTGTAAACCCCTTTTACCTTAATTTTTTCATGTTTTATTGTCACATAGTCAGCAACTCTATCAGAAATGTGAATAGATGACAAAACAGTTGCACATGCTATTAGTGTGCTCAGCTAGTTTGCATAGTTAAATACTTGAAAATGAGGTAAATACATACAGGCATACTTGGTAAATTGAATAGCCCAGTGAAATTGTGTTTTCCGTATACACTGTACATGTAGTACATTGGGTACTGGCCATCAAGACCACTCTCGTAAGAGACCACATATCTCATAAGATCACCCTATCAGGACACCAGGGTCTTATCTTTTAACAGATTTACTTGTCTTTTAACTCATTCAATACTATGGTCACAGGCCTTGGTCAGTGGTTCTGGAACCGCCCTTGCGGCAGCTGCAGCATTACTTACCAGGCAGTGCCAGAACCACTGACTTAAGACTATAGGCATGTTGGTACTTGAACGAAAGCTCTTTTCATGAAGAATTTAAATATGCAATTGTCATCTTAAATCTAGGTAAATATACGTAAATATCAGGGACTGGTACGGAATGAGTTAGGACCAGCTGCAATATGAGAACACACTTACTGGCAGCAGGAGTGATAGAAGAATGTTATACTAATCCCTTTAATTTTGAAATGAGCAATAAAAATGTACTGATGTGCGCTCATAACTCTCTGTATGACAAAACAGTACTGACATGCTGCCATAATCTTCTGTACGATAAAACTTTACTGATATGCTTTCGTGACTCTCTTTATGATAAAACTGTGTTGACATGCTCCTTTAACTCTCTGCATAAAACTGTAATGACAATTGCTCTCACATATAACTCACTGAATGTATTTCATCTCTTTACTGTACAAACATCAGAAAATACCATAAAGGCTGAACGGACCTTGTATTCATAAATCCTGACAATATACACATAAAAATCAATCAGCAGAAGAATTGTATCCTGTGAGATTACAATGCACAAAAATATAATAATGGGGTTTCTTTCCCTACCTTAGATTGAAATCAGTGCCTATGATCATGAAATCTTTTGTACACTGACACCAGAATGAATTCATTTGCCTTTATTTTCAAAAGGTCAAAATAATACAACTTGCCCTGATGGGCAGATATTAAGTTTGCATGATCCATTTTTCCCTCATACTTTATTGCACCTCTGTTATGGCAACAAGTCTACATGTATTTGGTAATGCAAAGGCAATTTATCATTCAAATACTAAATCTAATGCGTTTACAAACCTCTTTGTCAAAATCTGCATGGAATACCACAGGTGCCGCCAGCAGTACCTATACTTCTCAGGTCAATCTTTAATCTCCATACATCAACAATTAAATACATGTGCATGTACAAGGCTAATCATCAGACAGTAATCTATTACCAGCCTGGTGACCTAGATAATGTATTTAAAGGTCATCCACATTCAAAAAAACAAAAACAAAAAATTAAAATGCAAGCCGAGATTGCTAAATCTATGCCCCCCCCCCCCCCGGCTCTGGGAACTTCGTATTTGGGTCAAGGTGATCCATCTTCAAACTTGTCTCAGACCTTATGTAGGATTAAAACCATATGCATAAGAAAGGTCTATGTTAAAAACTCTTCAACTTATCATGTGAAAACCTAATTCACTAAAATGGCTCTGTGACCTTGGGAATTAGGTCAAGTTCACCCATCTTCAAACTCGTCCCAGACCTTATGCAGGACTATAAACATGTGCAATATGAAACCCCTATGGACAAACTTTTCAACTTATCGAGTGAAAATCAAATTCACTAAAATGGCTCTGTGACCTTGGAAATTGGGTCAAGGAGACCCATATTTGAACTCATCTGAGACCTTATGTAGGAATGTAATCACATGCAATTTGACAGGCCTGTGTCAAAAACTTTTCAAGTTACTATGTGAAAACCAAAGTCACTTAAATGGGTCTGTGACCTTGAGAATGAGGTCAAGGCTATCCACCTTCGAACATGTCCAAGACCTTATACAGGATTATTAGCATGTGGAATATACAAGCCGTATGTAAAAAATGTTTCAAGTTGTCGCGTCAAAACCAAATTCACTAAAACATCTCTGTGACCTTGGGATTTAAGTCAAGGTCATCCATCTTCAAACTTGTCTGAGACCTTATGCAGGACTATAAGCATTTGCAATATGAAACCTCGATGCACAAAACTTTTCAAGTTATCATGTGAAAACCAGATTAACAAAAATGGCCAAATCACCTTGGGGGCATAATTAGTTCCAGGCATGACACATGTGCAGAGTATGATTAGCTTTATCATTTCTCATAATAATAAGATATATAGCTTTCATAATAATTTTCCACAAAATCACGTATAACTGGCATAAAACAAAGCTTTGTAGGGCTGTTTGAATGTCTTTAGAATGTTTTTCAGACAACTGCACTGTGTTACCACAGGGAGGCACATTTAACAGTCGTGCCTGCAGAACATCACAATCAACATGGTAACTGCGTGTTGTCAATCAGCATGGCCACTGTGTTCTGTCAATCAGATTGACCCTGTGTGCTGTCAATCAGCATGACCACTGTGTGCTGTCAGTTAGCACAATCACTGCATGCTGATATTCAGCATGATCACTGTGTGCTGTCAATCAGTATGAGCCTGTGTGCTGTTGATCAGCATGGCCCATGTACTGAGCATGACCACTCTGTGCTGTCAATTAGCATGGCCACTGTGTGCTGTCAATCAGCATGGCCACTGTGTGCTGTCAATCAGCACGGCCACTGTGTGCAGTTCATCAACATGGCCACTGTGTGCTGTCAATCAGATTGACCGTGTGTGCTGTCAATCAGCAGGGCCGCTGTCAGTTAGCACAATCACTGCGTGCTGAAATTCAGCATGATCACTGTGTGCTGTCAATCAGTGTGACCCTGTGTGCTGTCAATCAGCATGACCACTGTGTGCTGGCAATCAGGCAATGCCAGGCAAAATGTGTCAGATTTGTTCAATATTGTCCAAAGCACGGGACTATTGAATGTCTCCAGACTTATCCTGTACAGCATATCTATGGAATTTCTGGGCAGGACACTTAGCGACTGTCCATCTCCACTTGTTCAGGTTTCACCCGAAATGTAATGGTCAATAAGATTTGGGAAAATATCAGAATGACAACTCTATCTGTCACTGGTTTGTGAATATTGAAGATTCACCACAGACAACATCTCTGCTAAACATCGAAGCGATCTTGATAAATTGCTTTTGGGAAAAAGTAACAAATTTGAAAAGGACTACCAAATGCTGATGGTAGTACATAATCTTTAGTGACTTACAAGTCAGCAAAGCTAAAAATTTCACTCTGAAAAATAATTCCTTATCACTATGTGATAATTCAAAACATCTGAACACAAATTAAGCCATTTTTACTGGCTCTGGTGTACGTGCACTCATGTTGTCAGAGACCTGTACAATGTGGCAAAAATACCACTATCTCGTACAATATAATAAAATATATAAAAACTGAACCATGGCACCTCACATCAAGTATCATGTGATTGTGGTCTTCCAAAGCTGTACAATTACGTGACCCTATTGGTTGTTTCTCCTTTAGCATTTCTCTTCTTCAGCAAACCAGGCACCAGCTCCGAACAACCTCATCAATTTGTTGTGATTCCTGCAACATATTCATACATATGATACTAAACTACCAGGCTTTTGGAGAAATCTCTCTCTCTCCTCTCCCTCTGCCCCCCCTCCCCCAACCAAATTGGTCCCATATCTTCCGCACTTTTGCAGATAGACAAGAGACATTTTAAGTAATATCAGTATTAGTAAGTATACTTACCTCTTGACCACCATTTGGCTAGACAACTGTGTCTGGGTTGAACGCCCATGAAATCAAGTTGAGTCTCACTCACAGATTCTGAAAACCTGACAGTCCTGTGGCACCATCGCTTGGTTCCTTTGGAACTGGTGGTGACTCCCGGTGTGCATGCTCCAGGCCTCCCCATATCATCCTTCCTCTTTTGGAGAGTGGTCAGTTGACATCAGCTGAAAGAGGAGGCGGGGTTGGTCGGGTGGGCTTGTCTGGTCTCGAGAGGTACACATACTTACTAATATTGATATTCCTTTAAAATATCTCGTATTCATTATGCAATATTACCTCTTGACTACCATTTGCGGATTAACAAGCATAAAGTGGCATGGTGTAACGTCAGTGGCATACTGGCCTCATTCAACCACTGGGACCGGCAGCTTGGAGGTAACCATCAGTCGAGTGAAGAGGCAAAGCCTGAAGGGAAAACCTCAGAGGTACGTGGAGTTAATGTTGCCAACAGCAGAATCCAGCAGAAACCAAAAACCCTCCTTACCGACCAGCATGAGACCACACTGAACCCCCAAGTGCTCGCCCGCCAACCTGACAGCTGTCTGCCTTGTGGGTAGACGCTATTGGTTTCAGCTCCATCAGACCTAGTCGCATAAATGGCGGGTGCCGGGGGGCTAGTATATGGTTCCTTAGGGCAGTGAATCCTGGTGTCAGACCGGCAACAGACTGGGACGTTAGGACAATCTGCCTGACACAAGTCTGAGACTAGGTCAACTAGGCACAAAGCCCTACTAGGCCAACTAAGAAGTGAGCCAACCTATAGACTGTTTCTGATCAAACACAAGAGTGCTAAGATTTTATCACTGGGGCTACTCTGGTGAGATATGGAAAGCCTGACGACCCAGTATCAGAACCTAAGCAAAGCTAGAGCCTGTGACCCCGCAAAGGTGTACATGGCTTCCTGTACCACTATCATGTCATGCAAGTAGCAGTCAGCGAAGGTCGTAGACAATCACCAGCAGCAGGCCCACAGAATGTCAACAACCGGGACGTTCCGCGGGGCGTGCCCTGAAGCAGAAAAGGCTCACGCCTTCTGAGCTCTGGCTGAGATAAGCTGCAAGGCACCAGGCCTTATCAGCGAGATCTCATATGCCTTAAAGATCATCTGCTTAATCCATGAAGGAATTGTGTTTCTGCAAACTTGCTCCCTATGTTAGTCAGTGGCAGAAAGAGGGCTGACCTCCATTCTCTGAGTCCGTCCGTGCATGAAAGGCACCAGTGAGGGGTTCTCATGGGACACAGGGCTCTTTCCTCGGGAGAAAAGAACAGTATCTATAGCATGGAGGGTAAAACCCTTGAAGGCCATAGCTGGATCTTGAGTCAATTGGTTCTTTACAAAGAAGCCAAATTGAGGCCTCAGTGTCACCTGGGAGTGGTCAGTCGACCGTTGGAGTCAGTCATGAACTAGAGCATGGATCTGCTCTTTTCGAGCCCCAGAGAGAACAAGTTTTCCACGCCAAGTACTTGAGGTGTACCCGCCTTGGGTCCTGAAAGCACTCAAAGGGCCACTTCTTCAAAATGACTAAAACCAGCCACAGGTCTCACTGGTGTAAGACCCATCTTGATGCTGGTCTGTAGGTGTACAAGGATGCAGTGAGCACAAACAGATAGGAATCGCTCCCGATGCCAATGTCCAAAGCGTTAGCAAGGGTTGAAGAGATGGCTGATCAGAAGCCCTGCTCTGTTCTTGAGTTCTTGCCTTAGACTTCCCACTGATACAACAGGAAGTTGGCAATGTCTGCAATGCATGGAGACCAAGAGTGGATTCCATTACTTATGCACCAGTGCGAAAACACCTCCCAATGAGCCAAGTAGACATTTAGAGAAGATCAAAGCCTACCTCTGGCAATTCTATCTGAGACCAATTCCTAGAAACCTCTGTCATGGATGTGCTGTAAAAAAACTGCCAAGCATGGTGGTTAAGCACTTGAGGGTTCCTGCAGAACACGCTTGTCCATGGCTGCACCAGAACTTGCAGCCATGCTGGCAATGGTAGCGGAGGCTCGAAGCCGAGTTCCAACAGGTCTACCGAGTAATCGCTCTGGGGCCGCCAAGGGGCAATGAGGATCAGGTTGCAATCATGGGACCAAACCTTGAGCAGTACCCTTGGAAGGATCTGTAGAGGTGGAAAAGTGTATGCCCAAAGGTTGTTCCAGTCCATGACTACAGCATCCAATGCTAGGGCCTGGGACATGCGAGAGTAAACCAGCAGTTTCTCATTCTTGTGAGTCACGAACAAGTCCCCTAGTGGAGTTCCCCATCTAGTTCTCATGACCTCAATGACCTTTGGGTGGAGCAACCATTCCATCCCTACCAGCTGACTCCTTCTCGAGAGTTGATCAGCCAGGACATTTTGATGTCGCAGGACGTGCCTTGCGTGGGTGAGGACATTGTGTTCTGAGCACAATAGTGTGATGAGCCTGGGTAACTGCAACAGCTTCTTGGATCGCATTCCTCCATGACTGTTGAGGAAGGCCACCATGGTAGTATTATGTCATTTAGTACCTAGGGGTGCAAGGATACCATGGTGCTGTTGTCACACATCATGAGGACATGTTTGTGCTCCACCAGGTCTTGGAAGTAGAGGAGCGCCAAGTGTATCACCTCCAGTTCTAACCAGTTTAT
The DNA here is from genome assembly GCA_964020975.1 of Hermodice carunculata. Taxonomy (NCBI): domain Eukaryota; kingdom Metazoa; phylum Annelida; class Polychaeta; order Eunicida; family Amphinomidae; genus Hermodice; species Hermodice carunculata. Next base: position 70,425,011 of record OZ026630.1, on the reverse strand, counting down.
GTGGCGAGACGCGAAGGACAGGGGCCAAGGGTCAGAAGTCCTCCAGCTCTCTATGTGGGCTCCCCATCTGGACTGAGAAGAGTCCGTGAATATGGTGAGCTGGGCCTGACAAGGCTCCAGTGTCTGTCCCTTCATGATGTTCTCCCTTACGGTCCACCACAGAGCATTCTGCAAGGGGCAATGGTGAAGACAACCGCATGGGACCTGGGAGTCCATCAAGGACAGGTAGTCCAGCAAGGCAAGCCATTGTTGTGCTGAGCGGACCTTGTCAGTCAGATAGGCTCTAGGCAGCGACTAAAGTCTCTCCCACCTCAGGCACCTGTCTTCTGAGGGGCGACAGATGTAGACAAGCAGGTCAAACTGGATGCTGACAAAGACAAAAGTCTGCTCCAGCCGAAGACTGGACTTGCTTAGGTTCACTATCAGGCCCAAACATTGGCAAAGTTCAAGAATGGTCTGCGTGTGATGCTGCCAAATCCATGTGGCGAAGTGCTTGGATAAGCTAATCATCCAGATACACATGAATGCGAACAGCTGACCGTTGAAGGTAAGCAGCAACTGTCTGTACAAATCTGGTAAACACCAGCGCTGCTGTGGCAAGGCCAAACGGAAATGCCCTGAACTGGTAAACTTGGCCCACAAATGAGAACCGCAGATATTTCCGTAAAGTTTCCACGATTGGCACGTGGTAGTTAGGCATCCCTTTGCAACAAATGAAGGTTTGCCTCCAGTCTGCAAGCTGTCCGCACATTGCGATCAACAGCTTGCGACAATGAAGTCGCAAAAAAAGTGTCACCTGGTCTCACCGATCTTGCATGGCCTCCATGATGTGTACAGAGCCCCTGAGGTCATCCAGGAAAGACCTCAGTGTGACCAACGAGATGTTGAAGTACAATGCCTGAAGGACAGATCCCCAGGCATCTTTCTCCAACTGTCTGAAGGCCTCTGCAGATGCCATGACGGACCTCATCTGCCGAGCGTCAAACTCTTCCCAGTCCAATTCCACCAGCAGTGGATGCGACGGAAAGATCTGCTCTGGCACAGAATACAATCTCCCCTGGACATCTGGCTTAGAGAGGAGTCGCCCTTTCTTCAGATACCCAGACATTGGTGGCTCTATGGTGTTGCGAGTCTTAGCCCTGAGCTGGTCATAAAACTCGGCCACGAAAGGCTAGAAGGAAATGGGGGTACATTGCATCATGTCCTCCAGACACAAGCCCTGGCAGGACAGTGCATTACAGCCCCACGCCTCTCCTCCTCTGGTGGGACCACAGTTTGGTAACCAAACAGGCTCTGAATAAGAGCTTTAACATGGTCAAAGCCCATCATCAGAGCACGAGTCATGTCCGTGGGTGCAGAAAGTTGTTCCACGGCCCTCACGGTCACCGATGTGCTCGGCCGTTTAGAGCGTGAATGGCATGACGGTCAAGTCTTTGACCTTGGCCGGGATCTGCTAATGGACGCATCTGAAAACAGATGCTCAATGTCCACCTTGGTGTTGAGGTCTGAAGGACTCAGGACTCATGAGGGGAGTGGTGAGATCCGATACCACTGGGGCCAAAGACCCGCTAATGCAGAAGGTGCCCCTACAGACCTGGGTGCCTTCCTTCTATCTACCACATGCCTTGGCTTAAGATCCGAGCTCTCAGAGCCAGGAGCTTGGGAAGTTTGCCCAGGCACCAGTGGCTTTCCAGACTTCCCTGACTTACAATCCGAGCACTCAGACTGACCGAGGTGATACCTGGACAGGAACCCAAAGGTGTCCATTCCGGACACACCAGTTTGTGTGGCTTCTGCTCTGAGCGCTCAGACCTGGAGTACCAAAAACTCAACACTCAACAGCTTCGATTGATGCTTGGGTGACTTCTTCGAAGGGGACCCCAAACAAGAAACAGCCTGGAAAACAGTTCATGGATCAGATTTACAGCATTTGCTGGGTCTGAAACAACATCTCCAAGTGTGACGAGAGTTCCAGATCAGTGAGCAAGCAGCTGCAATCCTCACTTAGGTGGTGGCAGTGCTCAATATCCCAAGGAGGTGATCTTTTGCAACCTGACTTGTGACTATTGACGCAGGGAAGACAAGTTAGTGTCATCTCCCAACCTGACAAAAAATCTATGTGTATTCAGAGAACACACGTGGTCAAGTTATAAGTGACAACCAAAGCAATGAACATGATCCCAGGCTGCCAAGAAGTGGCTACATGAGTCCTACTTCTGCCATTTACCCCACAAGGGGAAAGAGAAGTGGTCTCTAAATCACACCACAGCACCCTGACCATCTTCCCTCTGCCTGGGATTTAACCCGCCAAAACGCCATCTTGGAAAAGAACTGAATCAAAGCAGCACCGACCAGCTCTACTTCCACTTTTCTCACAGGTATCCATAGGTCAAAATAAGTGATCTGTAACTCTGGGAAGTCCAGGAAGACTTAGAAAACAAGTTCTGCAGATGCTGCCAAGCAGCAATTCCCCAACAGGCACTGTCCTCCCTCTCTCTACAATCTGAACATCGAGACACCATCTTGAAAACTTAGGTTTTAAGCCAAATGAGCAGCTCTACTTCCAATTATTTCAGAGGTATCCGCAGATCAGAAATCAGTTATCTAGGTCTCCGAAGTGTCCCGGACCACTGAGAATAGATTTTTCGCAGAAGGGAAAAGCACGTGAAGAACTACAGTGATGGTGAACAAAAGTTCACCGAGCTCCCAACTCGAATGAGCAAACCAGTAATGGCACCCAAAAGAAGAAGAATGATACGGGAGCATGCAAACCAGGAGTCACCACCAGTTCCAAAGGAACGGACAGATGGCTCCACGGGACCATCAGGTTTTCAGAATCAAGTGAGTCAAAACTCACTTGATTTCATGGGCGTTTGACCCAGACACAGAGGTCTAGGCAAACGGTGGTCGACAGGTAACATTACGAAACTAATACATGATTTCAATCTGCATGGATAGGTTTATGACACCTGCCAATATAATGGACAGTAAATGAAAGTTGTAGAAGTTTAAATTATGCTAATTAGGGGCAGTGAAAAACTTAGAAATTGAATATCTCAAAAACTATTATAGAGATGCCATTTCAACTTCAATTCGTAGATTTGTGACATACCTGCATCCAATAAAAGATGAACCAAAGTTGTAGAATTTTAATTTATACAAATTAGGTGAATATACAAAATTTAAATCTTGAATAGCTTCAAAACTATTATAGTTAGGGGTGTCATTCCAACTTCAACTTACGAGTTTGTGATATAGCTGCATCAAATGAACCAAAATTGTAAAATTATAATTTATGCAAATGAGGTGAATACACAAAATTTAAATCTTGAATAGCTTCAAAACTATTATACATGGAGGTGCCATTCCAGTGTAGGTTTGTGACATAGCTGCATCTGATGAACCATGAACCAAAAACTTTTAATTTATGCAAAGTAGGTGAATACACAAGATTTAAATCTTGAATAACTTCAAAACTATTATACAAGGAAGTACTATTGCAACTTCAATTTACAGGTTTGTGACATAACTGCATCCAATGAACCATGAACCAATGTTGTAGGTTTTTAATTTATGCAAATACACAAAATTAAGATCTTGAATAGCTTTAAAACTATTACAGAGAGTGGTATCATTCAAACTTTGGTTTATAAGTTTGTGTCATGGCCACACCCAATGTAGCAAGAACGAAAGTTGTAGCATTCTAATGGATGCAAATTAGGCTAATACAAAAAATGTGTTTATATGGTCCAAAATGCAGGTTAAAAAACAAATCAGCAGTACTAGGGTTAAACTCAAATAAAGATTTTCACTCATAAAATATTTCCATAAAATTGAACTGGGGTAGATAGCTCAAATTTTGAAGATGTTTTTGCATCCACAAAAAACTGTTTGTGATGAAGCATGGATGGACATGAGTGACCACATAAAGTCTGCCATCTTTGGTTCACACAGCTAAAAACTTTCACCTCAGCTGAGACATGAAGATTTTAATAACCTGCAGCAGATTGTACACAAAAGTGCCTCATATGGTGACCTACAGATGGCAGCATATGATGGACCACCATGAGGTACATGGTGTACTTTTTGTTTTGTTAGCAGCCTTCAGAGGACAGCACATGATGGACCACATTGTGGTAAGGGATGGGTCCACATTTTATGCACTTTAATGGTGGTAAGGGATGGGTCCACATTTTATGCACTTTAATGGTTTATGAATTCATACTCAAGAGTTGTAAGCATGGAAGAAGGGGTCATTGTATTAAATATATAATTATTTAATTATCAATTAAAATTGCTGAAATAAGTTGAACTATCTTGAAATGCTTTACTCCCAGTTACAGTCCTTCCCACCTTGCGAGACCACCTTGCTTGAATGACCATACCCTGTATTTATCAGGCCACTACATTTCCTCCTGATCAATATCTCACTCCTTGTCAAAATGTCAGTCTTCATCCACAACCCAACTGGGAGTGGGTGAGGAGGAGGAACAACCACTCCTAACAAGTGCGCAGCTTAAAAATTCAACAATGCATTGTACCAGTGAGATACTGCAGCCATTTTTGTACGAGTCCTGGGTGCTGGGGCTAAATGGGCCACAGCACCACAGAGACTCCCAACCAGGAAACTGACTCTCCCAATCTGACTTGTTAGCATAAGTTAACACAAAAGAAGAGTAGAAAGATGGAAACTGCTCTGATGATTAGCCAAATGCTAATCTTTCTTTAATTTGGCTTAAGAAATGTGTAAATGTCTAAAACATTTTAAAATGAATTATTTAAGGGCCAAGACTGAATTTTTGTAACTCATGCTGTATTTCTAATTTTAGCAACACATTTTTTAGTCTAGATCTGTCCCTGAAAGATGGTATCTACACTCTAGCTAGCTTCTGGAATACTCTGGACAAGGCTTTTGTAATCTTTAAGCATGGTTAAACCATCATGCAAGGCATAATTTCACAGATATGGAATATGAAACAATAGAATCTTCTAACTTACCAGACTTCTATAACATGAGGTTCCTTCAGAGGAACAAACTCTCCATCAATGTTCATGTAATCATAAAAGTGGTCTGTGCTTGCTCCCTCCATAGCCCTGGGAGTTAAAACACGATATGCTAGGACTTTTAATCGGTCCACATGCTGTGAATCCTGGAATAGCACACAGTGGATGCACATAATTAGCAGAAAGTAGTTAGTTTATGATTAATCTTATACATACAGTGTTCTACATTACAAGTGTTGTCTGAAGCCATAAAATACACGAATTTACATACACTAGCAAACTGTTGTGTGATGTTACCAGTGGTTACACATTTGCAATACAGTGGTACCTGCTCTAAAGACCACCTCCAATTTAAGACTGCATGTCTTTTTAAGACCGCTCTTCCAAGACCCTTTGCTGTATTTCCTTGTTGAATATACCTCCAATTTAAGACCACCTGCAGTATGAGACCACTTTTTGTTGACTGTAGGGGCGGTCTTAAATAGCAGGTACCACTGTATATCGAAATGTCTCTGGTGACTGAGTTGCCCATAGAGACATAGCCACTGCTTGTGTTCTTCTCCAAGCTTGTGGCCTTTGTAACTCATGTATAACCTTTAACCCTTTGGGTCAAACTTCGAAGACACTTAATACACGTATACAACAACACAGATCCAATATCAACAATAGGAAAGATACGACAGTAGCCAATCATTTTAACATACCCGGACACGACGTTACTAACTTACGCGTCACAGGATTAGAACATGTACGCCCTAACAACACGTCGTTACGCTTTGCGATAGAAAACACATGGATTGAGGAACTTTCTACATATATCCCAACTGGTCTCAACGTCAAAGCCTAATACTTTCATCATGATCTTTTCCTGTTGTATCTGCACAAAAACTTTTGCCAGGGCTTACACTCTAAGACGTCACCTTCGCACACACGACCGCGAAACGAGGAGGTACACCTGCCCCATCTGCTACACTCATTTTGGCAGAACAAATAACTTTGTGCGGCATTGCCAAAAACAACACGCTGGCCAGGATATCAAACCCGTGGATTATGATCCAAGAGCAGTTGCCTCCACCCCAGTTGTGGTTAGCAGACCTTTCGAGGCAACTAAACGCATCACAACCAAAAAAACAAAGGAAGCCACTTTCAGACTGATTGAGGGCATCAACCGAGCCAAAAGATCCCTGAGCCATGGGCCCATTGTAAAATGCGAACGCCTTTCGGACTCCAGTTCCGATGATGACAGCGTAAGGGCCACCACAACCCCAGATAACGACAAAAGAAACGTCAATTTTCTTAAAGACAACACCCTACACTTATCCAGTGATGGACCAGACAGCACAAGCGACCATTCGGTCACGGCCTGCTCAAGCACAGAAACCGTATGCCAGGATGAATGGACCATCGACAAAGTTGAACAAAAAATCGCGGAAGTGTTTTCCAACATCAAGAACATACTGCTGAAAGCACAAAAAAAAAAAAAAAATGATATTCTCAGAAACGACTTATATCTCTCAGATAGCTCAGATGAATGCTCCTCAGATTTTTTAACACTTTTAGCGGCCAAGATACATGTAATTAGCAATCTCGCACAAACTCTCATTCTCACTCTCTCTTAATCATGTTTCACTATATCATAATAATATTTAATTATCCCGGTAATGGCTATTACCGCCACCTAGTGATAAAACAACACCGGGCATAAGTTGGTAATCATTTTATTAGCAGCCATATACATAACGTGTAATGCTAGACTGTCACGCCCCCTGGTGGCAAGAAAAGACACTAATTCACACTGTTCATGTGCACCTCCCAAATTGATATGACCTGTCATAATAAAGCTCTCTCGGGACCCCCAGCCCCTGACGAAGGCCCGCACCTCTAGGGCCGAAACATGTTGGGGGGGTCTCCACTTTTACACTCCACATAGTTGGTCCAGCCTCCTGTTATCTGTTTTTACTTTTTCAAGTTGGATGAGGCACCCTTTGCATCGCTTTTTGTCGATCCTATGTCGAGTTGCACCTCCACGTGGTGTTGGACATATATTTGTTCTGACTTAACCCTTTCCCCCAGACCGCGTACTGTCAGATGTCATCTCTTTCAATGTTTTTGACTAATTTCAACAGTAAACAAAAGCAATTTGAATAAGAATTGTGGATGAGACCAATCAAGATAGCATGCCCCAGGGCAACAGCTTTCCTTTGCATAAACTGGACACTTAGCACCCAACCCATGCCAACACAAGTTGTTGACTCAGCCTTAATTCATGTGGGAAAGGATAGACTGCACATTTTTAAAACTGTCTTTTCTTGCAACATTTTAATAGCTGTCAGTTCCTCAATTCTTTTTATCTGATCTGCTCCTCAGGGAAAGTTCTAATTATATTTTACTTACCCCCTGTTCTAATGAACTTGTCCACCCATTAAAATCCTACTGGTAAAAGCAAAAGTTTGGGTCAGCTACAAGAGGAGTGCCTTGAAAATTTTACTTGTCCTGATTGGATTTTCAGTTGTCCTGGGTTAGTAGACATGCAAATTGGAAATCCCTGTGAAGAAACATTTCTTTTCACAGAGAATGTAATTTCTAACAAAGATCAATTGGCAATTAAAATACCATCAGAGATTGCTTGATCCATCCCCCCCCCCTTCCCCACCACCACCACCTCATCTGGAACACAGCTCGGCAGACGGAAAGATGGAATGGATGGGTGGACGAAATGGAACCCATGAAACTAGTGCTTATAAGGGACTATTCTCCTGTGCAACATGAAGCCCTGGCTCAAAAACTTCTAAAGTTATCATGTGGAAACCAAATTCACTAATGTGGCTCTGTGATCTTGGGAATTGGGTCAAGGTCACCCAACTTCAAACTTGACCTAACCTTTATACAGGACTATAATCCTGTGCAACTTGAAAGCCATAGCTCAAAAAGTGCTCAAGTTACAGTGCAGAAACATTGTGGAAGACAAATAGACCATCAAGCAAAATTCATTGAAGTAGGTGACACTTGACATCCCATGCAACTGTGGCCTGCTAGTGTGTAGGAATAAAGTGTGGAGCTGGCACAGCTAATGTGTAGGAACAAAATGTGGAGCTGGCACAGCTAGTGTGTAGGAATAAAGTGTGGAGCTGGCACAGCTAATGTGTAGGAATAAAATGTGGAGCTGGCACAGCTAATGTATGCCAATCAAGTGTGGAGCTGGCACAGCAAGTGTGTAGCAGTCAAGTGTGGAGCTGGCACAGCTAGTGTGAGCAGTCAAGTGTGGAGCTAGCACAGCTGGTGTGTACAAATCAAGTATGGAGCTGGCGACAGCTGGTGTGTAGGAATCAAGTGTGGAGCTGACACAGCTAGTGTGTAGGAATAAAGTGTGGAGCTGACACAGCTAGTGTGTATGAATCAAGTGTGCAGGCTCGCACGGCTAATGTTTAGGGTCCCCCATTGACAAAAACATAAATTTCACACTCTGTCATATCTTGTACAATTTCACAAAGCAATGACAATAGCAGTGATGAACCTGAATAACTACTCTTGACAGTTATGAGGAAGAGTTAGAATTTGGCATGGACAAGACTGCCAAAAAAATATTTGAAAAACACACACACACACACAAGGGAGGTATAATATATATAAATGTAAGCAAATAAACAGATAATTCCCGACCGCTCACCAAATCTGGGTCACTCTTTCGAAGCTTAAGTAAATAACTGAAGAGTTTGGTTCGGCTACATGCTTTCACTGCATCAAGGTA
>OZ026630.1:70364820-70416059 GCA_964020975.1 Hermodice carunculata | reverse complement strand
AATCGCTCCATCACATTGTTTTTCTCGCTCTGCAAAGTTCCAAAGGTCCTTCAAGTCAAAGGTACTAGCCGTCACAGCACAGAAAGATTGATACTTCACACTCTGCCAGTCTGAGTCTACAAAGACACATTTAGAAATTCAGGTGTAGGTGCAAAAAATCATGCAATCATCAGATACATGCCACAATGATACACAAGGCATCTTAGCTACATGTGTAAAATGCCAAGCCACCTGTTGATTCACAAAACACACAAAGTAACTGCTATCTGATATTGCTCACCAGAAAGGGGGTCATTGTTTGCAAGCTTGCACAGGAAGCACATGAACTTTACTAATCTTGAGACTTTCACAAGATCCAAGCAAGTTACACAAAATTCTGGGTCTACAAGTAGATAAGTATTTGACCTGGGAAAAACATGTAGTATTAATCTGTTAAAAAGTATCTACCAAATTAGGAGTGTTGAAGAAGATAGGAGATTATTTACCCATTCATGTGCGAAAATTGTATGTTAATGCATATATTCTTCCTCATTGATTATTGCTGTACAATATGGAGTGGTTGTAGGAAAGATTTACTAGACAAGGTTAAATGCTTACATAAATTGGCAGCGTATTTAATTCTGAATGTAAATGGCAGACAAAGTTACCAGTTTTTGACATCAAAACTAAATTGGATGTCAATAGAAGAAAGAATTAAGTTTAAAAAATGTGTTCTAATGTTCAAGTCACTAAATGTTTTTTTGCCTGATTATATGAAAAATATGTTCACCTATATATCTGATGTGCATAGTATGAATCTTCGATCAGCTGCCATGAACTTTGCCTGCTAAACATCCGTTCTTGGCGGTCTACTACCCCCCAGCGAACGTCTGCCTTTCTTTGGCAGCGTCACTGTCTGGAAGCAGGCAGCGCCGTCCTGGCATCGCAGCCAGCGAGTGGCCAGGTGTGGGGATGCGCGCAGTGGATTGTGGGATAGTGACTCTGTGAGCGCCATTTTGTTTCTAGGCTATTACACGGCCCAGTGGGTATTGACCACACGCCGCTCAATTGACTGTTTGGGTTCACCTGCTGGGAAGGTGCGAACAACATAATGGGGGTAACGGGATGAACATCTCTGCGGTGCGATATCCAGCAGGGGTCACATTAAGGATTTTTCAGTGTGGGTCCGTGGACCCATCTTTCTCCATTTTCAGAAAAAATAGTGGGTCCATGAACTGAATCTATGCGTCCAGTCTGAAATTGTGCAAACTGGACTTCATTTGATGTAATTTGATTAATTGATTTTATTTGGTATAATTAACATATATCACAATGATAAATATATAAAACATGCACGTAACTTAAGCCTAGAAACGAACATAACATAGGGTCTGTATGCTCACGTAGGTAATTAACTCATTATTATAAAATTTAAGATCGAATAAAAAGTTACCAATATGCAAACTTGATGTAAAAGGGTCTAAAAGTTGTTGACGGTACCAAGGATGGATTCAATCTACCCAGGAACCTGCTATTACGACTAAGTCTGTATAGCACATCCCTGGTCTACCAAAAAATTGGTTGTGAATGGGGCTTAAGCCCTAGCACGCTGCCACTGTGCCAGTATCTGGTGTTGTACACCGTGTGCCACCGGACAGTTTTTTTAACTCGCTTGCACAACAAGCGGCATGCTTGATTGAACATTCCTGGGCTCTGTTATTTTTGCAATTGATTCCACGTGACGAAATTGTCAGAAATTATATGATTTATATTTCTGTGCACTTTCTATTTCAATATACCTGAAAAATTTGATACCGTAGGCGGTGTTAAGAGTCTGATCTTAATTGCGGTCAATTAATTCACCAAGCAACACGGCAGGCCCACAAGCCGTGCAACACACAACTTCACAAGCGAGTGTACACAGCCTGTCACGGGCATGCACCCAGGCATGGTTTTCCACTACACATTTTTCCGGCCTTCGATCATAATTCTTTTAAATTCCTACAGATTTGTTCCATTCAAACATTTCAATGAAATCAAAACAACCAAATTTTGTTTCAAAAACACCAATAACCACGTGAACCAACGGAGACAGTGATGAACAACATCGTGTTACGCTGTTGGGCCGTCTAATGCAAAATTTCGCTTCGTCCACGTGTAACCTTGCGATGACTAATCTGCGTATTTTCCTTGCCGTCCGTAATGAATTTTCACTCGTGCCTTTATCAGGGTCTAGATTTTTTCGATGGAACTCTTCTTGGTGAAAATGTGATTTGAAAATTTAACATCTTAGTCTAATAATCTTTGCGTGATACGACTTGTACCTTCCCAACATTGCGGACATGAGACAAGCACATAGGGAACAACGAATTTGATTGGACAGTGAGCGGCACGTGATCAAATCCACACAATGAGGAGCCTGGAAGTGCTCTCAGCATTTATAATGAGGTGAAGTGACGTCCATCCATTCCCATTCTGACAAATTTTTGGAGGGATACCCCACGAATATTTTTTCTTAGCAAATAAGAGAGCTTGTTACATAGAAAGACGAACATCAGAGGATGCCATCAGTATAATAAATAATCACGAGATTGATAATGGTCGATACAAAACACCGTGACCGCTTGGGGTAATTTTTGCAGTTGTATCTTTCAAAAATGCATCGCGTTTTTGTGCGCACGTCCATAGAGACGCAAAATGACAATGTTTTATTAATTTCCAGGCGTCATTTCTTTATTTTTAGCGTCTATGACGCAGGACGCAAGCTTAATGTGACCCCTGATCCAGCAACTGTTCTGCCATGTACGGCAACTGTGTTACGCACTCATCCCAGTTGTAATTACTAAATTAGCTGCCTACGAACAGCGTCAGTGTCACGGGAAAAAAGAAAAAAATGGATGAGAAAAAATTTCGGGAAGTTCTTGAGGATTGTTGGCAAGAGATGGGAGTAAATTATCAGGGGACCAAACACCCGGAGCAAGCATTATTTAATGTTATTGTTGAGAAGAAAGACACTTTTGTAATTTTACCAACAGGCAGTGGAAAAAGCCGAATATTCCAACTAATACCTGACCTGGTGAAACGGAAAACGCCTATTCCAGCCAAACCTGTAGTAATCTTAGTTTGCCCGCTCATAAGTCTTATGAAATCTCATCAGCAAGAATTTGTCGTCTTGTATTCTGGGTGAAGGTGACGACGGGAACATTTCCCGATCGCAATACACAGCACCCTGTTCCATTCTGACATCTTTTACTCCAGTAAGTCACAGATACACAAGCAGGTAAACTACGTTTGAGAAGGTGTCAATTGGATTACTCCCTTGGGTCCTCGACCTCGTGGAGTTATTTTGACCGCTGTGTGGGAAGTGACGTGTTGCTCGCATCTGATTGGACGACGCACAGCTCATTAATAATGAAGTAGGCAACTTTCACGATAAGCGAAGTACAATTCATTGGCCCAGCGGCGCCTAACAACGTTATCGCCAGATCTGCTAATTGCCTCTTGAAATGGTATTGCGACACGGCCGGGCAGACTTTCGCTGGGGGCCAACATAGTGTATCGCCCCAAGAAAGTCTGCTTAGGAGGCAACCATGAACTCTCTTTACCTTAAAAACCCCCAAGTCAGCTTATGGAACACAAGCATTTGTTTACTCTGGGGCTAAAATATGGAACAAATTACCAAAAGAAGTAAGAGAAGCTAAGTCTGTACCTGAGTTTTAAAGGTTGTGTACAAAGTTTATTCTAGAGTCAAGAAAGTAATGTAGACAATTTAGGTATAGCACCACAGCTTACTGGTTTTATGTATTAGTTATTGTACATGGTATTTACTTTCATCTTGAAACGTGACTGTTCACATTATACTTTTGTAAGTACCTTCTAAAGAGGGCCCTGGGGTAGATTAGTACTTATTAGTGCTAACTGGGTCACCCTCTCAAAATAAAGTTATATATATATATATATATATATATATATATATATATATATATATACATATATATATATACATATATATATATGTATATATATATATATATATATATATATATATATATATATATATATATATATATATATATATATATATATATATATATATATATATATACTATACACTATCAACCTGTGTCTGTCATATCGTGGGCATTCATCACATTGCTGTCGACAAAAGGAGCAGCACATGAGGAGAGCACCAACCTTCCCCAATGCCCTTCTAAATTCTTCCACCTGCAGTTTGAAAAGAATTAATGAATGACTTTGACAAGGGAATAGATCGTGACATTTAGGCAACATCAACATGGCTCCACAACCTGACCCTTATGGGTCAGACTCAAAATTATACCCATCATACCAGTGTAAAACCGGTCCATCAACCACAACCTTCAAAGATATGCTTGTCATACCACTCTCAAACCTGTCCATTAACCATACCCCTCAAACAGACACTCATCATACCACTGTCAAACCTTTCTGTTAACCATAAGCCTCAGAATTGTTCCTCATACCACCATCAAACCTTTCCATAAACCACAACCCTGAAAGAGATGGTCATTATACCACTCTCAAACCTGTCAATTAAACATACCCTCAAAGAGATGTTCGTCATACCACTGTCAAACCTGTCTATTAACCATAACCCTCAAAGAGATGCTTGTCATACCACTGTCCATTAATCATGTCCATATACTTCTGAAATCAATCAAATCAAGCTGCATGTTTCTGTCAATGTTTTGGCTTATCTTTGCATTAATATGAATGAGGACTGTCAATAATATGCAAGGATATATGCAGACTATTTACATGGCAAAAAAGCTTTAAACTTGCAACATTTAGTTGCACTTGCCAAAAATACTGACTATAAATGCTGACACCATAGTTTTGTTACACATGATGTGGCTAAACTAAGTTTCCCTTGCATGACAAAATGTATCTCTTTGTTGCTAGTGAAAGGATCTCAAACAAATGTATGAGTGGAAAGGCTGGACAAACCCTATTTTTTCAATTCATGAAATTGAATTTTTTTTGGCTTTGGCCAATTAAACATCATAATAGCCCCTATCACATCACATACAATGATGTACATTGTGGAGCTTTACAAGTATTGCAATCTTTTAAATTTGCATTGGTGTGGCCCAAACTTCCTGTAACATTCTATTGAATGTGGAGGTGGGCCTGACCGCCTGCAAAAATAGCTGCCTCGTGGAAACGTTTAAAGACAGACCCAATGACACTAGTTTCAGCAACCTACATCCAACATCAGTCAGACATCGATATTACCATAAGCAGCATGTTTGGTTAACAATTGACATATCTCTACAAAAAGAACTACAAAGCTAAACTGCAAAATGCTATAAACATTAAAGGACCTTAATAGTCCTAGTTTAATTTTACTGTTATGACAGGAAACTGTAAAGTAGATGGAAGTGAAAGTATATATATTAACTCTTTCAGTGCCAATCATGACTAAAGTTGATCTGCTTAAGTCAAACTAGTCTGAATTATCATTAGGATCCCAGATTCGTAATCCTCATAAAAAGACCTTTCATTCAAGCATCAGTATGCCTATAGTTCCAGAGAGAATATCCCAGGTCAACAGCTTTTCTCAGTGCGCATTGGGTGCAATGCGCCCAATGTGCACCAAGAAAAGCTGTTGACTCAGTACAAAATTTGGCACTGAAAGAGTTAACTCTTCCCCCACTCAAATTGGCCCAAAGCACCCAGATGTAAATTGTTGTATGCTTTACTCTGTTTACTTAAATCTTGGGCTAATGCAAAAATCCATTCAGTTTCCCATTTTTTGACAGCAGTACAAACAAGAATAAATGACTAGTGAATACCTTGGTATAAAGGGATTCCTCTTTTTCCTAATCTGTCAGCTTAGTATTCACTCTTTAGGTTTTCATGTACTTCCTTAATCAAAACTACTGAACCCAACCCACAAGGACATACAGCATCTCCCTCTTTTTAGGTTCTCTCCAGCGCATGAAATGAAGCCTGTCTACATGGGCTGGCCTCTTGCCAGGGTCTCAGAAGAGAGAGACTGCTCTATCTGTACAAGTACAGAAGTGCAACATGGAGAAAACATGCAGAACTTATAAACCCAATCAAATAAATGGCTTACATATGTAACATTTATTTAAACATCATAATTCCTGTGAAACAAAACAGGCAAGTTCCCTACAGATGAATTAACACTTACTGGTTGTGGTTCCTTCCCCTTCCATGGCCAGTTGCACTTCAGACATTGCCTGGCTGCAATCTGCTAGTCTGCATTTATTATAAAAAAAAAAATATATATATATATATATATAAGCCTCTTTGACCTTCAGACATTTCCTGCTTTTTGCCCATTACTTTGGAGCAAATCATGATTTCATTTAAACTATATTATACACATATGACATCCAGGTTTTAATCTATAATCCACAGCAAAGTTAGCAAGTTTGAATATTCACATCAAAGAGGTCTTCAGTTACCTGTTCATTACTGACTAGTAGGCCCATGGGCCTAATGCTCTGCTGACAATAATCTGATGACCATCACCAAAAATTCATTTCCTGAAATGCATTCCCTCCATGACCATGAGAAATTAGTCAAGGTCATCCATATGATGCAAAATCAGACTTCCACAGGATCACACATTTGTGGTACATTTGGTGTCATTCTCCTTATTCTTTATCAACATATTGGAGTTAGTGTCCTTTTATTAAGTGCTTAACAATCCTGAAAAATACACCTAGGTCACAACACATATTACAAAATTTGATCATTGGTCTTATGCATATTTGGTGTAAATTTTGCAGTCCCATTTCAATTTGTAATGTCATAGGCATCACAATACAATCATTTTCTAATACGTATTTCCTCCATGACCTTGAAAAAGTAGGGCAAGTCAAGATCACCCACATTATACATTATTAAACTTCCATATTGTCACACAAAATTTTATAATATTTGACCAATGACCTAATGCATATTTGGGGTAAATACTGAAATTCCATCTTAACTTATAATCAAAATAATGAACTTAACATACTTTAATACAGTGAAACCTGTCTTGAAAGACCACCTCTAGGGATGACCAAATTGTGGTCTCTCAAGACAGGTGGTCTTTCATAAGAGGTGCAAATAACAAGAAAAGTACTAAGCAAAGTATGTTGAAAAGGTGGTATTCCAAGGCAGGTGGTCTCTCATTGGAGTGGTCTCTAAAGACAGGGACCACTGTACCAATGATGCTACTTCCACTTATATACCCCTGGTGGCACCACCATGACTTTATGCTACATATCATAGGCTTTTATTTGCGTCATATGCCTGTACTGGTATATTGATACACGTGCACAAGTTCAGATGTAATGACCATAACCAGAAAATTAATTCCTGACATGTGCTCCCTCTGAAACCTTGAGACAATAGGCCATGATCACCTATAATGTGGATTATCAGGCTTCTATATACATGTAGGATGCACATTTGTGATACATTTGGCATTGTTAGCAATCTTATTTCTCAAATGTAAAATTTTAGTGTCCTTTACTATGTCTTTAATGACCTTGAAATATAAGGAAAAGTCATTCAAAATTGTGTTAAATGACCTGCGGTGACTGGTCACCTGCCAAACGCAGTCAGCAATCTGTTAAAATCAAGTTTTTGCAGTCAGTGGTCAGTCAAAATAAAGCTTTTTGCAGTCAGACGTCAGCCAAAATCAAGCTTTTTGCAGTCAAACGTCAGTCAAAACCAAGCTTTTTGCAGTCAGGGGCCATTACAAAAGACAAAAAAATCAGTGGTAAACAGCCAATCTAATAATTTGCAGTCACTTCAAATGGAAACAAAGTGAGATTTAACGATACTAGCATGCAGACGTCTGATCAATTTTCTCTGCTGGAAGCATAAATTTACCTTACTTCGTAACGGCTAAAAAAGGAAAAAAAAAATAAAAAAATAGAGACCCATGGGCCTAATGCTCTGCTGGCACCGCGTGTACACCGAAGTTGTGAGTTCTCAAGTAGCTTCTGAATATATAAAGCTGATGTGATTTCCGTGTCTGATTTGTCCACCACATGGCACTTCGCTCCACATGCAATCATAGCTTATATGTGCGATTCCTGTCATGGATATTATTGCATGTGCCAAGACAACAATGAATGAGTCCTTAACTTTATTATGTCCTCAGTGACATTGGGACAAAAGATCAAGATCACCCTGACTATGTAATACAAGAGGCCCATGGGCCTGGTGCTGTGTTGACATTGCCATTGATGTCCAAACTATACTCTGCCATTACAAAATCACCTCTTCTAACTTTACAGGCATGGTGACCTCACAAAAATAGGTCATAGTAACTAATGTTACATAACATTCTAGCATTGGACATGGTCTTTATATCCTATAAATTTAGCAAGTCTATTCTAATTTCTTTTCCATGCTTTAAGATATAAAATATGGAATTTTATATCTTAAAGCATATTTTGGCTCATAATTTCCGTCAAATTATAGGTGACACCACTAGTATCATTAGCAACTTAGATTTTGACCTCCCCTACAATTCCACCAAATTCCCTGAAGATTCACTTAAAATTAAATATGCTACAGTGTTCAAATGATTTTCATATTTTGAACCTGATATTGCATAATATTGAAGGTGGTGCCACCAATATCGAAAGGGACCTCGATTTTCATACACCCCATAAGCCCTGAAAGTTATATTGGCCTAACTTTAAAACTGTGGACAGTATCACAGTCAAAATATTTTCACATTTTGACCTGTATATTACATAATACTATAGGTGGCGCAACCAACATTTATGTCAATGAAGAGTTTCATACACTTTATAACTTCTAAATGTTATATGGGCCTAATTAAAAAATTGTGGTGTGCAGAGCATTCACAAGATGACCCCTATATTCAAACTGGCCATTCGACCTTGACCTTCAACTCGGATTAAAACATTGTTACATTGTATGTGCAAAATGTGCACCCCACATCCAGCTTTCCATACATGGTCTCTTTGTTCAAATCGGGTATTAACTTTTTGACTTCTTGAAAAAAAAAACAATAAATAACAATAAATTTGGACAAAGCGCCAAACTTCATAATTACTGGGTCACGGTGACCCAAAAGTAGGTCACCAAGTACAGTTTCATGTACAACGTAATCAAGTGGAATTTTGATCAGGAGGCTGAATTCTCTGCCACTGATGTCCAAGCTACACCCTGCCATTACAAAATCATCTCTTTCAACTTTACAGGCATGGTGACCTCACAAAAATAGGTCACGGTCACTGATATTATATAACATTCTAGCATTGGACATGGTCTATATGTACATTGTATATATCCTATAAATTGAAGTACATTTATTAGAGCGGATATATTTTAAGTATATATCTGAAGTGCATGATGTGGAACAATTTGTGTATTCACTTTTTAGTGAAAAAAAAAAAACAGTGTGTAGGCATGAAGGTTTGAACCTAAAATTGCATGTACCAGAGTCCAGCATAGCATCCATTACACAGCCAGGTCTGATATGTTCAGAGCAGTTTTAATCCCTTCATCACAGCATGTCTGTTGTTGACCAACATTCAATGGGGCAGTGAGCATAACAGGTCAAGTGTCAATTCACTCCATTCTCTGGTATTCCTTTTTCTTCAAATTTAGTTGTTTAAACATTTAAATAACTTTCAATGGTGTATGTCACAACCGTTAACTGTTACACACACACACACAAACACTCAACCCCCCCCCCCCCCCACACACACATACCAATTATATCAGTGCCATATTATTGTCAATAGATCTTATGCTCGCGACACAGCGCATGCACCTAATTTTTTGACGCGCAGTGCATTGTGGACTTATTTGTAGTATGCCAACTGCTATGGCGATACCTGTGTCGACTATGAAATTACACATGTAGCCATGAGAAGTTTAATTTGTTATTTGGCTGTGTTCTTTTCAAGTTATTCCTGCGGCAAACAACGTAAATGTTATCCCTTGCCAACAAATAAAAACTGGGAAAACAATGGATAAGAAGAATTCCTGTCCTGAAAATTGTGTAAATTTGTGCCCATGACCTCGTCATACAACGTTTGCCGTGTAACTTTGAATGATGACATTTGCACATTGCGATCAGTCTATACAGTTTAGTTTAAATATATCCATTCCAACTGGGTAACCCTGTCGTCTGAATCATATTCCTTTAGGAACCAATAGATAGATAGATAGATAGATAGATAGATAGATAGATAGATAGATAGATAGATAGATAGATAGATAGATAGATAGATAGATAGATAGATAGGTTAGTAGTTAAACGAGCGAAAGAACGAAAGAAAGAAAGTAAAGGTAAAGAAAGAAAAAAGAAAGAAAGAAAGATTACGCTCCCTAAAATAACAAAATTTCCTTCCTTTATTACTGATTTTTCAAAGATAAATACAGATTGTTTTTCGAGCAAAGTTGTTTCAAAACTAAGGTATTCTTCTACAAACTTTGATTTCGGAATAATCCGGGTCAGATATGAAAATAGGAAATGTTCAACTTTCATTACGCAATGTCATACATGAAAACAGGGACGTGTTCATCTGTAGCAGAAATTAATCAGATTGATAAGCTGAGATTTTGCTCTTCCACCTTTGTCATATTCAGCTCGACAACCCATGTTATTAGTCATCTAGAAGTAACGTTGGACAATCTTGTATAGATACATATGTTTAAACCTATGAGGTGAGTTTTCTTGATCATAACCGAAAAGATATTCATTTAAACGTTTAAAACTACAGATATTTTTACAATTCGCTCCTCAACTAACAACCCATGTGTTGTTTCTTCGCGTGTTGTTTTCACAAGTAGTTTTTTTAAAGCAACCAGTACTTGTGTTAATCTCGTAAACTCTTTCATAGCTTAAGCACCGGGTGATTAATTTTATGCAAACATCGTTAACACAAAGAAAGGCCAAGTACTTAACACATACTAATAGTTTCAGAAAGCACACTTTGAAGACTTAGGAGCCAAATTCCATATCGCTAACACGTTGTTTTCCCATTTTAAGTCGGTATTTTTAGGGTAATTGCGTGAAATAAAAAGAATTACTGAAATAATACATATGTACATTGCAAAGATGTGCAACACGCTTAAATGTACAAAGTTGCATCGATATCCGCATATAAGGGATGGGCTCGTATAGGCGTTGCCTACTCCCCACTCGTACATGTATTTTGAGAAATAAAATATGTTTAAACCAAGAGAAACACACACACACACAAAGAAACAAAAATAAAGAGTGTTTGCAGGAGCAAAATGTGTCTTGCACGTACGCTTGTTCGTTTGTATATGTCTTTCAAACCTTTTGATTACCAAAGGGATGTCTTAACGCAAGTGTACGTACTTGATTTGAAGAGAAACTGTTGAAGTTTGTGCAAGTTGTCGTTAGTATTATTGTGCCTTTTGTTTGACAGTAAGCACACCAAAAATGACATTTGGCTATGTTCGATGTGTCCACGAGTTTGCGGTTTCCCCTCATTGAAATATCATTGAAACCCGCGCTCAACCAGATGGATGCGGTCTCTCTGTTGCATTTTTATGTTCATTTTGTCCAGGGATTATTTCACACTGAAAGGCAGACCTCCGCGTCAAAGACAATCACACTTCTTAAAGTACGATCGAAATGCAAGTTAACTCGGAAAAAAGGAGAAAAAGAAGGGAAAAATAAAAAATTACCCACAAGCGAAAGAAAAAGATGAGAAAGTAGGGATGCAAGCAAACAAAAAACACCACAGTGAATTGATGATATTTGCTCAAGACTCAAGGACATCCTGAACTTTAACTTATATTTCCCCCTTAAAGACTTCAATTTTCCACATTGTTTTTGGAGACAAGATAGTATCTATACTACACCTTCAGAAACCAAATATATGTTACATTTGTCCGACCATATTAGTGAAAAAAACTAGCTAAACAACGAGTGAAACTTATCACGGCAAGCTATCTAATATCAATGCAGCCCTCAGACTGAGAATGCAATTTCCCAACATGGCGCTAAATTATTCAAAATGGCAACCGTGCATAAGATCTATAGAACTGAATGCTGGTTACACACCCCGAGTCTAACGCAGATTGTGTTGCCTCTGGACCCTCTTGAAATGGAAGATACTGCAGCTCACAGTTAAACAAACGGTGCTGTGCAAATGCCTTCCATGCTGAAAAGATGGACAACTTTCAGCCAAAACTAACAATGAACAAACACACACATATATACATGTTCATTATATATATTTATATAGTAGTACCTGCTGTATGTGGCCACCCTTTCTGCCACAAAAAGTGGCCACATACAGCAGGTGAGCTTTCACCACAGGTAAATTTTACAAAGAAACTGACTCCTATGTCCAAGCCTAGTGATGACAAAAAGCAATGTGGCTGCTCACAGCAGTGGTTGCATACAGCAGGTACCACTGTGTTTTATATATATATATATATATATATATATATATATATATATATATATATATATATATATATATATATATATATAATGCATGAGTGAAATCTCATTGATGAACAACTTTTCTTACCACTGACAAAAATACCTATGATAATTCTGCAAATTAGATGTTGATGATTCTCATGATATTGATGGTATTTATTGCCAAATGCCTTGACACTACAATTCAGAATTTTAAAATCAGACTATTTCATTTTCATATGTGAACAAACTTGAATATGTAGATGACACACCAATTTGGCATTTTTGCATGCACAGAAAATTCATACTCAAAAATGCTAGAAATAGGATCTACGCAACACAAAACTGGTAAAGAGTTCAATAATTACACAATGTTAGTAACCCACAGCTTGCAGTAAAATTCAAGCCGTTTGCAACGGCCAGTGTCAGTTCACCTTACATGCTTTCACTACAGAATTATCTTGAAAGTCCAGTTCCTTACGTGCATACACATATCTGGCCCTTCCCATCCATCGTCTGCTCTCACTTCCCTTGATGGTGTCAGCAAAATAACCCTGTCCTACTATAACGCAGCTAAAAGCCACGAATTCCTTGTCTTTGTACACAGTCAAAATATCTGTGGCGATACTGTATCCTGAATAGCACATATACAATCAAAGTTGAAATGAAATATTAAGCAACATGTACTTGATGACAATTTCATTAATACAAACATCATTTGGCCATTATAAGCAAGAAAGTTGTGTCACATTATTTATTTATTTGCTTACTTAATACATTTATAAGCTATTATTTCACATTCATACATTCTTTAAATTTAAATGGGTTTTCTTCACCTAATATAAATATAGAGACAGGCAGCTGCCATCACAAACAAAAAATGTCTGGGAATGTAAAGCTGTGAAACACCTTAATGGCTTCCCGCTGGTGATCCATTAATAAATTTATTTGACTGTTAAAGTTTTTAATTTTCACTTTTTTTTTGCATTGAAAGTGATAATTGTGATTACTTAAGGTACAGATTTAGACATAGACAGTGTCAGACTGAATTGGTTATGGAGCATAGAGATTGGATTGTGCAATTTTTGGGTTCAGAACTACATGGGAGTTGTGGCACTGTTGCTCCTGTTTGCTTAACAGCTAGCTCATGCCCTTATTTTGTGGCAAAAAGCTGTTTCACTTTGCACAATAAATTTTGTATTGGAACTGTCTATATGTAATAGTTGTCATGCAAGGTACTGTGGCTCTTTGGGGCATGTCCAATGAGGCCCAGTTTGGCCCAATATGCCTGACTTCAGCACTCCACCTTCACAAGCATGAACACATAGAAAGAAACCTGACAAGGGTACAAGCTGGCCTGCTCTTATCAGAACAGGACAAGGCCTCCTTCATGTGCACTGTCACACAGCAAGGCAGCACACACAATGGCCCTTGAGCCTTGATACACGATGCATTCATCACTGGCTGCCAGGGAAAACAGCACAAATGACAGACTAATGAAACAAGAGCCGTGATTGCAGCTTGAACCAGCAATCCCTGGATCTCCAGCAAGATGCTCTCCCATCTGAGCCAATTCTCTTCCCCACCAGTTTTCTATCATTTATCTGCTTTTTCCCTTTTCTTTTATCCTTCACCGATTCTATCTTTCTTTTTTGTTGGGTGGGGTGGGAATGCATGCTTCCAGCACCCATCTCAAGGTCTTCCCCAGGGCAGCAATCACATGAAGCAGTTCCCCTCTAATTCTAATGAGGCTTCTCCTATCAAAGGCCCTTTATTTTTGAAACTGAGGCCACCCTCTCACATAGCAAGCATGCCATTTGCATGGCACATGTATTTGCATTTCTAGACTTACTTCTTCCTGAACCGTAATGCAAAAATCAGGGGCTACCAAATCTTTTGTTGTGTCAACACCAAAAGGCAGTGTCAGGATGCCTCTATATACCATGGATCTTAAGCTATGCAAAAGACCACTTCACTATTAGACACTGCTTCATGATGTTTCCCAACAGAATCCCTTCAAATACAGGCTTCCATCTCTTAAAAACATAACTTATAGCCAAAATTACGATAAATATACGCATGGAGATGGTTGATTTCTACAGTTGGGAGAGAGGGCACTGCCTTGTATGAATCCCTCTGGTGGACTGAGGACCAGCAGTGGGACTTATACAAACTGTCACGAGCAGTGTTTCTGGTTGGGACAAAATGATTTTGGGCAGGAAACCACAAGCCACAAAGTGGCGAATGGTTTCCTTGCACAGTTCTAATCATTGAGTCCCAACCAGAGACACACATGAATGATGGTTTGTATTATCCCATAATGTTTCTATGGAATAGTTTGTTTAAGTAGACAACAAACAACAGTTTTTAAGCAAAAAAGGGGCCATAGATATATAGAAAAGCATGACCACCCAACACTGCTTTGCGCCAATGAATACCGGGGTAGGTCTATTTTTCTAGACTTGTTGTGCTGTGCAATTTCAAAGTGGCGCAAATAAGTTGACAACTCACAAAACAGACATGGCAGTGCATGGCGAGGAATAAGAAACTGGCAATTGAAAATACACAGAATGATGACTTTTTTTTTTGCAAACCAAACAGCAGCCTAAAAGAGGAAGTGGCAATTTACTTTGAAGTACACAAAACAAGAACAGGTCACACCGGGGAGTCCAAGAACAAGGTGTCTGGCATTCCTTACCAAATATGGTACTTTATCCCATTTTTATGTAGTTTCTTGGCTTTTGATTGGTTAATAGCCATGAAATGCCTGCCGCACCTAATAAAAATTATGGTATTACCCACATAGGGTTGGTATCACTGTAGTAATACCATGCGACACCTAGCGGCTAAAGTGAAAACAGCTCTGACAGGGGAACGCAGACGACAAAATGGCAGAACAGGTGCATTCTTCTGCCAATAAAAGGCGCTAGTAAGTTAGAAACTACATAAAAATGGGATAAATTCGTTACACACTGGTTGACTGGGTAATACAGCGAGCATCTCCCACTCAGGGAATTGGTATTACCCGAGGCGCCAGTTCCCTTCGTGGGAGATGTTCGCTGTATTACTGAGTGTACCAGTGTGTAACTAATAGTACTATGTGATACGGAACAGCAGACATGAGAGCCGTAACACTATTAGTTACTACCTGTCTGTTCACGGAATACAAGAAAACTATCCACGTGAAAAGATTTGTATGCCATGAAGTCAATGGCTGAATGGGATACAAATGTTTTTAAATGGGAATTTTCTTGTATCCCCTGAACAGACAGGTAGTGACAATTTTATCATGTAATTGGACTATAAATGTGAAACAAAAACTACTGAAAAACATATGAAAGTATAGCAATTTATTAAATAACATCAACCACTTAACAACATGTAGAATACTAGATTTGGTAACACGGTCATTTTTTCAACTGAAGTAGGCCTATTTTTTACTGATATCAGTCATTTGATTCATGAGCCTGATCGCAAAACAGGTATACAGAATTTGTATACCTGTTTGGTGATCAAGTCCAAAACAAGGCTAAATTATGTATACCCCCCTGGTGGTGCTCATTAATATTCATCAGCCTGATCGCAAAACAGGTATACAGAATTTGTATACTTGTTTGGTGATCAGGAAGGATACCAAAGAGGGGATACAGGGAATTCTCTCGTATTTTTCAACCTATCAGCAAACATAAATGTCCTCTCTTACAGTATAAATACCTTTATTACCCTCCCGAGGGCCCCACTATGGAATAATGATTTGTTCTAACCTGCCACAACATGAAGTGTCATTGTAAGAATGTCAGAAGTGCCTGTGGCTGTGGCTACCAGTCCATTTGCTGTACCTGTAAATGAAAACCACCTTCAACGTAGCACTGAATGAAAATACTATAATAAAGCCCCAGTACATTCACTGTAACACCATGTTAGTTGTAATAATAAGTGCCTAGGGTATTCAGCAAGTTTCCAGAAAGTGACATACAAATTTGGACTTACATTTTGAACATTACAGTGGTCCCTGTCTTGAGAGACCACCCCTAGGGCAGGTTAAAATGTGGTCTCTCAAAACAGGTGGTTAGAGGTATAATAATATGGAAAAGATAGCACAGTGTTCTGAGACAGCGGTCTTAAAAAGATATGTGGTCTCTCATTGGAGGGGTCTCTCAAGACAGGTACGACTGTATAGACATAAGGCTATTTTTGCATAACTAATGGTCAGAATTTAGAATAAATACATCATTTTAGCACTTGGAGTGTCACAACAAGGGGTTAGAGCTGCCAAAGTTGAATAACCCAGTTTTTCGAGACAGAAATGCAAAGACAGATAGCATATTGCTGACAATGAGTAGTGCTTACAACATTACAAAGTCACATTTAATCTTAGACAGGGGTTAATTTGATCAAGTTTACTTGTTTTCTTACTTATTCAGAGGCACCAATACATGTACAAGTAAATTAGCACTAAATACCTAATCAAAATGGATCAACCCTGGCTGAAAGATTTTATCGAGAAAGTAGCCGACGTTGGCAGTTATTTTGCAGTAAAGTCAACTCAAACACAGTAGTTTATTTCAACTTGTCTGCAGTGAAGGGTTAGCTTGGGCCGGGGAAAGAGCATAGCTGCATAGCCTTGCAGTTCAGTGAAACAGCATAGCCATAGCCCTGGTTGTAGGATTTTATCGAGAAAGCGGCCGTCATGTGCTGTTATTTTGCAGTAAAGTCAACTCAAACACAGCATTTTATCTCAACTTGTCTGGAGGGTTAACTTGGGCAGGAGAAACAGCATAGCAACACAAAGTTAAAAAAGGCAAAGCCATGGTCGTTCAGTGAAACAGCATAGGCCATAGCCCTATTTTTGTCAGCGGGCTTTTCTATAAGTGGTAACAATACATGTACAGTAAAACCTGCTGTATGTGGTCAGCCCTTCTGCCAAGAAAAAGTGACCACATACAGCAGGTGACCTGTCACTGCAGGTAAATTTAAAAAGAAATTGACTCCTGTGTCTCAGCAATGTGACCACAAAAAGTAGTGTGGCTGCTCAGGGCAGTGGACACATACAGCAGGTACCACTGTACATCCAACAAATTTCAAGGGGCTGACCTAAAAATTGCAGATGCTATTGTGCTGACAAGCAGTTATTTATGGATGGAAAGACAGGCAGAATGACAGAGATGAGTGGCCACATAAGCTCTCCAACCTATGGTCAGCAGAGCTAACAAAAGGGTACGAGTGAAGGAAAACCCAAATCAACAGACATGAACATCCATGCTGTACACAGAGCCATTGGAAGTGAAAAGAACCAATGAAGAAAATACACTTAAACAGCAGGAAGAAAAAGAAGAAAAAAAACAAACAGAATTATGGGACTGCATTTATTTATTAGGACATACACTTCACAAGCTGCCTGGCTGTTCATTGACCAATGAATGAATAACCACATTATACTGTACATGTGTTAATCAATTAATCTTTTTGAAAAAAAAAATCATAATTTTACAATTTTGCCTGCCTTACTCCCCCCCCAAAAAGTTTGCTGGTGCATATTAAATCATAGGTACTAACTGCCAGATGGTGATATTTTTTCATGATGCCTGAGTTGCAGTTCTTACCTGTGGGCAAGGCACCAATTCGGAGTTTGGGAGTTTGTAGAGTGGCATTGGGATCATTGAGATCTATGCCACATTCTTTTGCAGTTCTAGTCAGAAGGCCACTGAAGCATTCTGCACAAGTGCCATCTCCACCCAATGACAAGATCCTGGATCAAGGAGGCATTGAAAATCATCAGTACACTGAAATGGGACTGTAGATTTAACAAATTCACTAAAAAATCCCCTGAGCATCAGACAACACCTTGCATGCTTGAATGCCAGTGCCACAGCCTACTTTGACATTACATGTATTCAATCTGTGAAAGGTGGTCTCATACAGTAACCGTTCTATAATAGAGATCAGCCAGAACAAAAGGTTTCAGTGTCCATGCAGTCAGTGTCACTGTGGGGCTGTCATTTCAATTGTAAAGCTGCAAACTTAAAAAAGCTAAACATACACGAAGAAACAACAAACTTCTTGCGCTACTATACAAATGTTTCCTGAGGTATTGGGACGTGAAGAAGGTGGGGAAACTAGGTGTGACATACCCGTCAAAGGAGTCCAAGTCACAGCTCGTAACGATTTCCTTTGCGTGTCCTCCATGGTCAGTTACTGTAAGATAACCAAAGTAAAACTTTATTATCAAGTGGATGTTTTCAACAAAGTTGACTTTCTGTGTTTCATGTGCCTTGATATAATCAATTCCTGGTTTTCAGTGTGATATTTGCAAGATAGGCTTCTAATCAAAGGTTATAAAACCCAGTTTTCAGCTGTTCACAATACACCTGGAGTTAGACAGCATCCCTTCTCCTGTACAAAAACCTGCATTTTTTTGCTTTTCCACCTTAATGCACCAAAATTTTGGTGCTAATTTATAGAACACAGTGAAAATATGGCTTGCTTGTGCCAGAAAAAGGTGAAAAGGCAGTGTGAAATACTACACTTTAAGTACCTCCATAGACATGGACCCAGACCATACTTTCAGCACCCTCATTATTAGATTTCTAGATCTGCCTATGATATTACTGATAGTCTACTACTCCCACAATATTCAGAACATTACTGCTAGTCCACAACCATCACAAAATCTGTAATATTACTTCTGGTCCACTACTAACATAGTGTCCATAAAATTACTGGTAGTCTACTGCTATCACCCTGTCCATAACATTACTGCTAGTCCATCACTATCACAAAATCCATAATATTACTGATAGTCCACCTCTATGACAGAATCCTTAATATTACTGCTAGTCTACAACTATCACAAAATCTGTAGTATTACTTATAGTCCATCACTATCACAATGTCCATATAACATTATTGATAGTTGTGGACTACTAGGCCCTATCCCAAAGTCCATAATGCTGATGAAAGTCCAAAACTATTACAATGTCCAGAATATTACTGATAGTCCAACACTATCACAAAATCCATGTGGTCTTTCCCACTGAATTCCCAAGGACAGCAGATGTAGGCAACCGAGAAAGACGAAAGTCTGCTCCGGCCGAAGACTGGACTTGGGTAGGTTTACTATCAGGCTCAAGTGTTGGCAGAGTTCCAGAATGGTCTGTATGTGATGCTGCAAATCCAGGCGCCTAAGCCAATCATTTAGGTACACATGAATGCAAACGACTGAGCGTTGAATGTAAGCAGCAAACTATATTTGTGAACCTGGTAAACACCAGCACTGCTGTGGCAAGGTCGAATGGAAGTGCCCTGAACTGGTAGACTTGGCCAGGGAGTACCTTGATCCTCGACTGGTTCTATGGCGTGCTTGCTCCACAGTGTACTCTAGGAAAGCTGATGCTTTGTGGTTCTGCAACAGGCGGTTCGAACCACTTGGGTTCTCGGCTTAATGGAGGCCTGTCTTCACAAAAGGGCAGCATGGTCTCAGGATATTGAGGACAACCAAATCATCCATAATATACTCCCAGTGTGCACAATATGCAGTGAGGCAGCCGCCGGCTGGGCGCTGGGCAGAGTCTAACTGTGTGGCAATTGGCAATCCCGAGATGTTGTTATCTGGTATACAAGAGCCAGGAATGTTGAGGCTTTCCTGACTTCTTGCCTCTACCAGGAGGCTCGCTCTTCCCGGATCGCTGTCCAGCCTTTCCAGGTCGTCATGTCCCAGATAGAGCACAAGTAGAAGGACAAGTAGACGCAGTCTGGGAAAAACCACGCTTCGGGGCTGAGACGGTCAAGGAAAACAACGACTGTACAGAGTCAGTCAGTGCTTTGGAACAGACCTGGTTGGCTAAGTAAGCCAGAAGGTCCTGTGCCCTGCTGACAAGCTCTGCCATCTCTTTCCGAATAGAGTTCCTAAGAAGAGCCGCCCCATGCGAGCTCGACGGTACACTGAATCATGCAACTTCTGATCCTGGAGGTAGGCATCCCTCCGCAATGAACAAAGGTCTGCCTCCAGTGTGCAAGCAGTCCACATCTGGTGATTAACTGCCTGTGAAAACGAAGCCCCGAAGAGCCTTGCCTGGTCTAACCAGTCTGGCACTGCCTCTGTGATCTGTAAGGAGTTCTTGAGGTCATCAAAACGAGGCTCAAGACACATCAGAATACAATGTCATAAAAAGGCTCCGAAACATGTTGAGTAGTTACCCGCTGAAGACCCTTTAATTTATTTGGGCTAATACAGCCTATGTCAAAATTTTACAGAGGCACGTGTGCAAATGGACAATAGTATTTCCATATATATATATATATAGGTTAGACAGGGACAGGTTAGCTGATGGAGAGTAAAGAGTTTGGACTGTGGAATAGGGTAATGACTACTAGGAAGTGGTTCTGGGCAAAAAGACACAAATGCAATAAGGAAAGATCCCCTGGCACCCTCTTCCAACTGTCTGAAAACTTTTGCATACACCATAATGGATCTCGGCAGCGGAGCATCAAACTTTTCCCAGTGTAAGTACACCAGCAGTGGACTTGGGCACTTCCTCTTGACGTCTGGCTTATGGACAAATTGCCCCTGCCTCAAGTAGCCAGACCTTGGAGGCTCCTTGGGAACCTGTGTGTCACAAGCCTTGGCCATGAGCTGGCCATAGAACTCAGCTACAAAGGGCGAAAAAGGAATAGGAGTGCATTGCAGCGTGTCCTCCAGAGACAAGCCCTGGCAGGACAGAGCAACAGCTCCATGCCTCTCCTCCTGAGATGGGACCACAGCTTGATCACCAACTAGGCTCTGAATAAGAGTTTTGGCATGCGTTAAAGCCTTTGAGCGAGCAGGTGCCGTAGGCCAAACCTTCCGCCTCCTCGGTGTCCAGATCTGAAAACTCCAGACAAACTAGGGGCCAGTAATGCCCAAAGCCTCATTGCACAACAAGTTGTCCACGGGTAATGGAGCAGCTGTCTGTGACAACAGGGGATCTGTCACCACGCCTGGCGTTGGGATAGCAAGGACTTCCACGGAAGTCATTGCAGCCACTGACGCCACCTTCACCTGTTCGGTCCACACAGGTCTAAAAAGGGCAGGCACTGGAGATCCATGCACAGGGATCTCAGTTGCCGCCAACAAAGGAGTCAGCTGGCTGGAGGGATCTTGCTGGATCTCCGGAAGGCTCGTATCCAAGAGAACTATGCAGGCAGGAGGGGTCAGGAGGGAACTCTGGGAACCCCCAAGCTTCAGTGCCAAGCAAGAGCTGGCTCAAGGCAGCAGCAGTGAGCTGCTTCCCCAACAGAGTCTGCTCAAACTCTGCTGCATTAGTGGCCAATGCAGACAAAGACAGAGTCTCCAACCGCAACTGCTGCTCCTCAAGGAGCTCGAGCACTGCTTGGGGCTGAAAAGAGAGGCAGCATACCTGGCTCAAATGTGAGAATAAGTGGGATTGCCAACTGTTCGCTCTGGGGGAAAGCTGCCTGAGGTGCAGAAGGGACCGACATTACTGCTGGTGGGGAAACAGAAGGTGTCACTGGGACTCCCATAGGTGCAAACACTGCCAAGGCCAAAGACCCACTGATGGCAGAAGGTGCCTCGACAGATCTAGGTGTCTTCCATCTATCACCCCTTTGTCTTTGCTTACGAACTGAGCTCTCAGACCCAGGAGCTTGGGAAGTATGCTTAGGCACCAGTGGTTTGCTGGGCACTCTGGACTTACGATCTGAGCACTCTGGACTGGCTAAGGCTCCTGAATACCCAGACAGGAACCCGAAGGTTTCCATTCCAGATGCACCGGTTTGTATGGTTGATGCCCTGAGCACTCAAACCCAGAGGACCGAGATCTAGACAGCTGCAACCTACGCTTGGGTGATTTCTTAGAAGCAGACTCCAAAGAAGAAGCAGCCTGCTGAGAGGGGGGAAACAATGCACAGAGCATCTCAGCTTGTATTTCCATGCTCTGCAACATACACTCCAAAGTGAGGGCAAGCTTTGGGTCAGTGTCAAGAGCAGCACTGGGTGCCTTTGGGGCAAAGACGGGCATAGTGATCCCCATGAGATGATCTATTGCTTCCCGACTTCCGACTCTGACGTCTCTTCACCTTGATCTCCTGTGGGGTTTCAGGTGTTGAAATATCCATCACTTGAGACTGTGGACGAACCGAAGTAAGTCTCTGTTTTTTATCATGGGGAGTCATTTCCAAGGACTCAATGGAGTCGGTCGTTTCAGCTCGGCGTTTGTCAGCTACGGTCTGCCGCCCATGCCTTGCATGATCCCACTTCTTCCATGCCTGCTCAAAGAGCAGCCATTTGTCTTCTTAATTTTGAAAGTATGTGCAAGTTTGCTCGCAACAGCAAACTTGACCCAACTGCAGGCAACAACCATAGCACTGTGGATGGTCATCCCAAGCCGCCATGTAGTGATTCCGTGAATCCAACTTCTGCCCACGATCCAACAAGGACAAGGATGTAGACAGAGTGGTCACTGGTTCAACACTCATAGCATAACTCTAAAAGCAGGCAAAAGTTTGATGTGCACTTCATTCCATTTCTCGGTGATCTGTTTGCTGAGACACCATCTTCAAAATTTTGGTTTCAAGCTAATCAACCAGCTTTACTCCCAACTATTTTAGAGGTATCCGAACACACAAATCAGCTTGCTAGGTCTCCAAAGATCCCCAGAACGCTGAGAAAAGATTTTCTGCAAATTAGGGTGTGCATAAAGCACTATAGCAGTGAGTGTGAACGAAAGTTCATGGAGCTTCAACTCAAAAGGCAAGCTAGTAATGGACCCAAAACAGGAAGGATGATATGGGGCGCATGTGCACTGGGAGTCACCACCATTTCCTTTGGAACCGAGAGATGGCACCTCAGGACTGTCAGGTTTTCAGGAATCAAGTGAGTGGACTTGATTTCATGGGCATTTGACCCAGACACAGAAGGCTAGGCAATTTTTTTTAACCCAATTGTGTTCTATTTAACCATTTGGTCTCAACATCATGGGAAGATGAGCTCCTTTGCTCTGTCTTATGCTAAAATTTTATGTTCGGAGCAAGTTTTTCCATGATTTCTCTGCTTGGTTGAGCACTTTGCCTAACACTTTGGTAACCGCACACACAACTACCATGTAGTCGCACAGATTCAAGCTCCTGTCTTCAGGGCTTTGTGGCACTGTTGTACCACTAATTCCAGCCTGAAATACACTCATTGACCCTGCAATGTATTCACAATAACCTTTTCAAGTCTACTGCGATTTAAATCTGCTTTGAGTCATCTCTTACCATGACAACACTGGTCACAGTAAGACCGAACCTCTGTGTTACATAATCACGATTGCGTGTTTTGCATAACAACAGAAGTTACCCCTCGGTTTTTAAACAGGCTACACGTCGGTTAACCAACAGCTCCTGAAGAAAGCTACAAAACCCGTTGAACTCACTGTTTGCCATTGTGACCTTTGCTCGGTCCTCTGTTAACGTAGACTTTGTTACACTTTATGGTATGTTACAACAATACTGAAAACTTGGTTAAACATATGCAAGACATCAAGATCAAGAAGAGAGCCAAAACAATATAAACCTCCATTGTATCAACAAAGCTTTGAAACCAACAGACAAACCAAACTTATTTATGATATTTTTCCTCAAGACTTCACATCAGCCCACTATCTCCAATAGAAAATGGAAAACTGATATGAACATAGATCTTATGACCAAAAAAAAATGGTGTAAGACTTCAAATGCAGTTTACAAAACTACAATCTCCTGTAAAATTACAGCTTTTCTGTATCAATTTAGTCACAGATGTTTGAAACCAAATACATTTTTGTTTAAGATTGGGGCCAGTGATACTGATATGTGACCTTTTTGAAGTTCAGAGAAAGAAACTTTCCTGCATCTTTTCAATGAATGCCAAGTTATGTGAAGATTTCTTGAAAACTGAAAATGTGGTTACACCAAGAAACATGAACTATAGTAATTTTTGACACAGTAAGAAATACTTTTTGGGTTATGCCCACAATCTCTCTCTATTATCTGAATATGATTTTTTGTCTTTTCAAGCAACATATCTGGAGATGTAAAATAGATAAAAGGCGACGAAGATTTTTCTATATCTGCTGCATTAATATATTGAGAAACAGAACACTATATTCCAATATAAAAAAGTAAATTAGAAAAACATTATAAAAAGTGGAAATGAATCTCTCTTGCCAGTTTTATAAATGAATCATAATATTTTCATAGTGGATTATCTTAGATGATACATTGCATTTTTTATGCTTCACATACAAATAAGTCCTTTTTGTATTCCTATTATTCATGAATGCTGTTTTATTGCACAGATTGTTACTGACCTTCAGAATGGACTACTACTGTCAATAGTAACAATCAAGTTGGCTCAATAAAATGTGTAAAAAAAAACCAAAATAATGAATTTAATGTACTTTTGATACTTATGATACTAGTTCCACTAACTACCACCAGTGGTACCACCATGACTCCAGTTCATAGACTTTTGTCAGCTGAATATTCATGTGTGCAAGTTATGTTATGACCATAACAAAAAAATAATTTCCTTATATGTAATCCCTCCATGACCTTGAGCAAGTAGGTCAACATCACCAATATCAAGCAATGTTGAAGTTCTATACATTATACACATTTGTGGTGTATTTGGTATTCCAAGCCTTCTTATTTCTCAAAATGTAGAATTTACGAATATTTACTATATCCTTATTGACATTGAAAATTAGGCCAAGGTCCTTCAAATTTTGAAAAAAATAAAAAATACCACTGGCTCAATGCATATTTGTGTAAATTTAGAAGTTCTATCTCAATTCATAATCAAAGTAATGAATTTAATAAACTTCATGCACCCTGTAATGCTAGATCTACTTCATACCACAAATGACACCACCATGAATGCAATACAGTACAGTTTATGATCATAGGAAGCAAGTGTCTTGACTTATTTTTTAAATAACAAGTCAACTTTCAATCTGAAAATGAAGAAATACATACTGTGAACTGTTGTCTTTATGTCTGCCAGCTGTAACACAGGTTCCACGATTTTTCTGTAGTCTTGAACTGATTTCTTTTTTCCACTCACAGGGTTTATGATCACAAGCAAGTTTTTTGGCCTCTCAAATTCTATATAATTAAAGATAAAAGAACAAAGGCAAAAAATATTGAACAACATGAAGAAGTCTTCGAAATATGTTCCTTTCCATTAAAAGAGTACTTTTGATTTCACTCCATCAACACCAAAACGAACTCATGCACATGGGTAATTTGCCAAAATCTTATGATGTGTACATTAATGAATCTTATTTTTCTCAGACCACTCTATTGATAAATCACCAACTGCAGCACAATCTTGCCTTCTTAAGAAACTAAAAGTTAATCAAGATTAAAATCAACAAGTTTTAGTACAAACAAACTACTTTGCTTAATTTTGTCAGATAACACTAAATGATATTCCAAGAGGGGGGCCACTGTATAGAGGCTACGCACTGTACAGAGGGAGAGCACTGTACAGTGGGAGAGGACTGCACAGAGGGGGACCAGTGAACAGAAGGGGACCACTGTACAGAAGGGGACCACTGTACAGAGGGGGACCACTGTACATAAAGTGGGCACTTAATGGGGGGGGGGGGAGGGGTAGGGAACGGTACAGAAGGAAAGCACTGTACAGAGGGGGAACCACTATACAGTGACTTGTTTTCCCCCAACAACTGTACTGATAACCCCAAACTGCACAGAAGTCATGCCTTCTTCAAAAACATATTTATTACAAGTGAAAATGAGAAACAAAAAAAACAAAAAAAAAACAAAAATTACATTGTACCACCCTGGTCTACTGATACCCAGAAGTGTTCCTATTTCAAAGGACACTGAACAAGCAATGCCAGAGATTTTTATAAGTTTTGCAAAAGATTAAACATTTTTAAATGAATAAATAAAAATAAAACAAGGAAAAGCAAAACAAAACACAAATCAATGCGGCATGACTATTTGAACAATTCCAGTGGACACCCATCTGATGTACATCCCCACGATGTTTGAAGTCAACCTTGCAGATGTAGTCAAAAATGTGAATTACTATTGCAATCTCCAATGAGTTACATTGTACACTATCCAACAAGCATCCAAGGGATCTTAAGTATCATCACCTGGTGAACAACTTTATTCAACCTTTCAACCTTGAAAAATAGGTCATGGTCACCCAAATTTTATCAAATTGGTCAATGGCCTTGTGCAAATTTGGTGTCAATTGACTCAATTTACAAGTTCCATCTCAATTTATAATGAAAATAATGAATTTAATGTACTTTTAATACTGATAATGCTATTTCCACTTTAATATTACCACCAGTCGTGCCATCATGACTCTACACATCATACTTTTACCTGCAATATTCCTGTAATGGTATACTGAAATGTGCACAAGTTCAGACATAATGACCATAAAAAAGTCCTGAAATGTATTCCCTTGGAGACCTTGGGAAAGTAAGTCAAGGTCATCCATATTATGCAACATAAAACTTACACATATGATACACATTTGTGGTACATTTGATATCATAAACCTTACTCTGTCTCAACATATTGATTTTAATGTGTTTTCGACACATTTTGGTCTGTGTCTTTCGGACTGTGCCACAAAATTTCAATGCATTTTTGTCTATTAACCTGGTAGACATTCCTACCAAGTTCTGTGATTATTGATTAAATTATTTTTTAAAAAAATTGCATTCTTAATGTTTTGACATCTTGTCCCTTATAGTACATAATACAAAAGGTGGCACCACCAATATGAAACTTTACATAGATTGTCATACACTTGATAAGTCCTGAAAGTTGTAAAGTGCAAACCTGAAGAAACTACAAACTGTATCATGTCCACAAGCAAAAATTTATGAATAGCTGGACTGACAGATGGATGAATATATATGAGTCATCACATAAAATCTATGAATTATGGTTAGCACAGCTTAAAAAATATGACAGCCCCAACTGTTGCACAGAAGTGTCCCTATGAACTTTTGAAACCATTGGCCACGTGTGTGGCAGCTTTTTATTTTACCAAAATATTGATCAAAAAATAATTAAAAAATCACTGGAGCATGACTACATGTATTTAAACAAACCTGGCAAACACCCATCTATTGTACATCCCCACCAAGTCTGATGAGAATAAATTGTGTTGAAGGTTTAGGTGAAGATCTTTTTAGATATTGCCAAAAAAATGAACCAAAAACTTCATTAAAAATATAAAAAATTGCAGAAGCATGATCATTGCAACAAACTTGGGAAAGACCCATCCCAGGTATGTCTCTAACAAGTTTGAAATGTGTTTAGCTAGCAG
Source organism: Hermodice carunculata (assembly GCA_964020975.1). NCBI lineage: Eukaryota > Metazoa > Annelida > Polychaeta > Eunicida > Amphinomidae > Hermodice > Hermodice carunculata. Next base: position 70,388,283 of record OZ026630.1, on the reverse strand, counting down.
TTTTGGAGAGGAGGTTGAAAATGTAAATTACAGACACTGATAGACAGATGGATGGGTGGGTGGATGAACAGATGGATGACGGACAAAGACCCATCACATAAACTCAGCTGACTGACAAGTCAGCAGAGGTAAAAAAAACTGTACAAGGTAAAGAATGTGCTGACCGGGCTGGTTGGCAGCATACTGAAGCTTGTCCACCCACTGCTGACACAAGCCTTTGTCACCAGATCTGAATGTTATATCAGCTACTTTCCATATTTTGTTTGGCGATTTTGTAATATAGTGTACAGTAAACTGTGATAAAACTTCTGATGAATCCTCCAATTTTACATTGATGACTTCCCGTACAGGAACAGAACTGCAAAACAAGAAAAAATGTTAAAAACATCTGAATTGCCACAACAACTTAGTGAGGTCAGAATTTGCAATTGTAAGTGTATTACAGGCAATATTGTGGCACTTGCAATGCAACATGGAAGTTCTAATCAGTCAAACCGTCAGGTTTTCAGGAACCAAGTGAGTGAACTCAACTTCTATGGCATTTGACCCAGACACAGAGGTCTAGGCAAATGCTGGTCGAGAGGTAACGTTATGTAACTAATATTACCTATTCAAAGCACTGAATTTACATTACTTAGGCCTATGTGAAAAACAGAAAATATATATTATGCTTCGTGACCAGGGAATGGCTGGGTCCAAACCAGTAACCTTCAGCATCAATCACCTAGCCGAAAATGGGATACGCATGTATACCAACTGCACCAAATTCCCATTCAAAGAAATGGTTCAATTTGGAAAATGGGAAACATGGGAATGGGAAATATATGACAAAAATAAGGCCACAGAAAAAATATCCCAGTTTATCATCAGCGCTCGCAGGTTTTTTGTGCAGCACCAAATTTCTTTATTTTTAAATATTTGCGAAAAAAAATCACTGACAAAGCTTCAATTAATGCCTTGCGTAGTCTTTGCCCCAAGCCCAGAGCAACAGAACTACTTTACAGCATTTTTTTGACATCATGGCTGAATAAATGACCTGTAAGGGCAATGGGGGTGGGGGTGGGGGGAGCTTTAATACAGTAAAACATTGGAAGGGAAGGGAAGGGGTTAAAAAAACCCTCCCTCCCTCATCACTTTTTTGGAAAACCACTGATGATAAACTGGGATATATTTTATGTGGCCTAAGCCCTAACAGTATAGTATGTAAGAAAATTTTAACATTTATATTATTGATGATGTAATGGACAGCCAGAATGTATTAAAATTGAGAAAAAAAATTTGAAGACAGATTTTGGATGTCTGCAACAAAAAGTGTTAAAATATTCTTTTATAGTTATGGGACAAGAATTTATTCATGATGATAATTTTTTGTCAGATGTCCCCGACTGCGACTAAATATATTGCCCAAGTGGTGACACAATGAAGTGTGACACAACAAAGTGATATAGCTACTAGGTGACCAAGCAACAAGATTTTCGCAATCTTAGCAACTATGATCTTATGACACTGCAACAATATTGATTGGCAACCCAGTTGAATGTGACGAAGTGTTACACACATCATGGTTACAACATATAAATTCTAAGACTCAACTGGCACATATTACGAAATTAAAAATTCTACCAAATCTGGTGAGATAATACATGTAACCTTGAAAAAAATACCTCAATGGACCATTCAAAAGACACTTCCGCTAGACTCTGCAATGATTTAAAAGCCATTATAATAAGCGTCATACATTGCTTTGCAGGCATTAACATTTTGAGCATTGACTACGTGCCCAGGGAGGCTATTCCATAGACAGAAAGATCTGGAAGAGAAAAAGTGTTTCCTTACATTAAGTCTAGAACGTTTGGCTTCAAATGTAAATATATGACCTCTTAACCCTTGATATACTCTCTCTGTAAAAAATGCTTGCCAATCTACATTCTCAATACTTTGCCTTAATTTGAAAACTTCTATCATATCACCCCTCACTCTACAATCTTCTAAGGTGGTTAACTTTAACTCTTTTTTATCTCTCTTCATAAGATAAATTTTATAATTCAGGTACTAATTTTGTGGCTCTCCTCAGCATTTTCTTTAATACTTCAACCTCTTTTCTAAGATATGGCGACCAAACCTGCTGCAGACACAATATTCTAAATGTGGATGTACATAAATTTTGTACAAAACAAGAAACGAAACTACATCAATATAGGAAAAAGACTTCCTAATCACTCCTAAGATTCTGTTTGCTTTTGCTGCTGTTTTACAAATATGTTTGGAAAATCTCAACTTTCCTTCAACCAGGATTCCCAAATTAATTTCCTCAGTAGTACCATCAACCAGGGCTTCGTTGAACGTTTTTGTTGTATTTCTCTATCTTTTTTAATACTTTTGCCTCTACAGCAAACATTTTGTGTTTGTATTAGGGGGCCCCAAAATGACTTGTGATACCACAGCTTAAAACTTTCTGGATAAGTAGCATTACTTATATATGTTTTGTTACATGGGTGCTCAAAGTAACCCCACCTTAGGGGCTACTTTGAAGACATGTATGATGTAAATTTTTGACACAAACATGTAAGTTGTCTCAGCTGTAACTGAAAAATGCACACTCCAAAAAGTCTAGGAGCAAGTACAGATCATTACCATCCATAAAAACGATATAACAACTAGAAAACAAGATTTGCTTTACAGCAAATCTGTCTGGGTGCCTTCAAAATGAGACCAGTTTGAAATGCTACACTTTGCCATTGTTCAACATAATCTAAATTTTGTGTATTAGCCTAATTTTTATAAAGTAAAATGCTACAACTTTGGTTCTTGGTTCATTGGATGTGGCCATGTCACAAACTTATAAAATGAAGTTTTAATGAAGCTAGTATCTATAATAGTTTTGAAACTATTCAACATTTTAATTTTGTGTATTTGCCTAATTTGCAGAAATTCAAAGTGTACAAGTTTGGTTTATGGTTCATTGGATGAGGCTTTGCCACAAACCCATAAATTGAAGTAGGAATGGCACCTCTATCTATAATAGTTTTGAAGCTATTTAAGATTTACACTTTGCGTGTTTACCTAATTTGCATAAATTAAAATCCTACAACTTTGATTCATGGTTTATGGTTCATTGGATGCGGCTTTGCCACATACCTATAAATTGAAGTTGAAATGGCATGTCTATGTATAATAGTTTTCGAGATATTCAACTTTGAAACTTTTCAAAACCCCTTATTAACATGATTTGAAATTATACTTAACTTAAACTGTCCATTATATTGACAGGTGTCACAAACCTATATATGCACATTGAAATTTTGAGTATCTGCAATATTTTGGAAGATATGGAGCTTTTAAATTTTAATTGCCCCTGAATTTGCATACTTTTAAACATCATGACTATCCCAAATGAGATGCACAATTTCACAGGTTAGGTCAGTCACCATAGCAAGTTTGGTGGTTTTCAGAAAAATAGTGCTTGAGAAATTCTCCAGACCAACTTGGTTATGAAGACAAAAGGAAGGAAAGAAAGAAAGAAAGAAAGAAAGAAAGAAAGAAAGAAAGAAAGAAAGAAAGAAAGAAAGAAAGAAAGAAAGAAAGAAAGAAAGAAAGAAAGAAAGAAAGAAAGAAAGAAAGAAAGAAAGAAAGAAAGAAAGAAAGAAAGAAAGAAAGAAAGAAAGAAAACAAAATGTCTGGGTTGGCACCCAGACATAATGAGTTAAACTGAAAATTGTCTGTTTTTTAGTTTAACTCATGACATATATTGATGGTACCCTGGACTTCACAAATGAAAGGTTTTGACAATAAGTGGGGTATTAAAGCACAAAAGAATAAAGTTAATGTTATAAGAAAGAGTAAATAGAACATCACCCAAGTTATTTATTGAATTATGTTTTGAAACACAGTATCAATGTTTTGCAACACTATAGGCATAAGCTGCTTAAGATTTAAAGATTGCCTTGTCTTCATTTTGATATTTGAATTATATACTGTAATTGTGTTTTAAACAATAACACATATAGGAACAGCAAGAAGCCTATTAGGGATAATTTATGGATACTTTTGCAGCCCAAAATTAAACTGAGATCCATAAAATGGCATTTGAATGTTACTTGTAAGCTGCTGTAGGAAAATCCCTGAATCAATTTTGTAGATATATATGCTCACATTAAGTTATTAGCGAAAAATTAAAGATTTGTAACACCTCTAAATAGTAATACCGGTATCCAGATCTGTATCGGTATATTAAATCTCTTGTGTTTGCGACAAACTTACATGTTCATTTGGCAAATCAAGTAGACCCATATGTTCAAATTTCAAACCTTTAGATCACAACTTTCATATGTACTTTTTATATATATTCTATAATATTTTTCAATCTATGAGGTATCAGATCCGTAAAAAGTTTTGGACCTTTACCTGTCCTTAAAATGAAACTTAAAACAGACAGTGTGAAATGTTTCTCGAGTTATAATGGGGCAGAAGTGACTTTTGGGGCTGGCATTATTTGCGGGTGGGTGGGGCTTGGAATATTGGGACGAGAATATGTCGGCTCTTTTGCGCCCCCCTCCCCATTTTTACACAGCTTTAAACCGTAGCCAGCCCCCCTCCCCTTTAAGTGGTTTAGATATTTTGTGACCCTCCCCCTGAATGTCTTGTGAAACACATCGCTGCAGCTATATGTGGGATATATGACTACATTTCATGAAGTTGGATATTTGTTTAGTTAGTCTGAGTAAACTTAATAACATGCTTTCAGTATATTCTATGGGCTAAAAGTGAAAATTTAAGTTAGTACAAGTTTGTATTGGAGGTTTTATGAAAGTTTGGATTTTTTTTTTGCATTACATGGTGTATTTTGATGTATTATGGGTTTTCTTATTTGTGACCCCCTCCCCCCATATCCCAAGTCCCCCCCCCCCCCCACTCCACAACTAATGCCAGCCCCCTTATTTTCTAAGCATCCATGTGCATTAAAACACACATACATGAGCTGGGGGAAGGTGATTCATAACCCACTTTAGAGAAGGGCAGTATATATGTATTTAATTCACTGATACCAGGATACATCACTTAAATAAACAGGGTCAGGTCAACATTGAACGTTCAAAATGGCCCCCAATTTAGCCCAAGGGCTTACTTTGAACATTCAAAATAACCCCCATAATTTGATGGGCACTGATAAAAATATTATCACTCTTGCCTTATATAATAAAATATGAAACAAACTTTTAGTGATAAAAATCCAAAAACTTACTTTGGATATCAATTTACTTTTGCATTTGAAGACGTTTTGTATAACTATATTGTAACTGTTGTGTTGACAAAAGTTCGTCTGCTATTGCATATCAACTTACCAGCAGTATCCATGTTTAAACTTGGTGTGGGACTAGCCCCAAGGGACCTCCCCACGCTCTGTTGGCTAACCGCAAGCCAACAGAGCGTGGGGAGGTTGCTTGGGGCTAGAGTGGGACTAGGATCTTTAGTCTAAAGTTGAGAGCAGCAACAAGAGGATACCATAAATAAAATCTGGAAGACCTATGATAAAACCTGACATATTAAAACACCTGCAAATATTATGTATATGATATTTTTATATCAAAAAATCTTTCTTTTTTTTTTTTTTTTCATCAAGTGTTCAAAGTCCCTCTTCCCCCCCCCCCCCCCCCCGTTCAAAGGAGCCCCGGTTGACGGTACAAGAAAGCATTTGTCATGCTTCAGATTCAGTCTACTTTATTACCAGCGATAACGAAATTACTGGCGACAAAACTCACGAACTCACACAGAAAGTTTGTTGAATCTGACATCTGTCCACTCGATGTGTGTGCTCGAAAGTGAAACTTCATACTGACTTTCACGCACTTTAAATGATGAAGTAAGATATACTTCCTTATCTTTGTTGAATTCTGCGCCTTCCTTACAGGAAGCCATGGTGAATCTGTTACAAATGTGAAAAAAATCTGGCACAGCAGAACCCTGAACTTATTCGAACTTTACAACTAACTTGTAGTTATGTTTGAACTCACTAGATGGTGCTTTAGTTTTACAGAACAAGCTACCGGACAGAGCGCTTCCTGGAACGGAATGGCAGGAGCAACCAGTATCTGAACATGCAGAAGTGTGTTGCTAAAAGTAGCAATATCGACTGGTTTCAGTGCCGTAATTAACCAGTATTGCCAAACTTTTTGCTGATAATACCAAACTTTACCACAAAATTCAACGTAGTTTTGACAGAAGTTTTTACAGGGAGACTTAGATACTCTTTCTGCATGGTCCAGAACATGGCTTATTGATTTTTATGCCAGTAAGTGCCAAATATTGAGAATGAAATGCACTACAGAACATATATGTAATCTCTAAACTGGGAATACCTGGAAGTTGCTGAATCGTGTAAAAACTTAAAAGGGACAATGCAAAATTGATACATTACATAGAAAAATTATGCAAATATTACATTACTACACCAGGTGGTGTAGGAAGGTTTACAATGAAGTAGTCAAGGAACAACCAAGATGGGTCAAAGATATAAATAAGTTGGCAGACAGATACGAATTGAAAGGATATGATGAGGTTGATAACTGGAAAGTGTATATAGGTAGAACTGTTGCAGAGGGCTGGAAGGAATACTGGAAAAGAGGAGTCAGGGAAAAGAGTACATTAAATTACAAGGCACTAGAAAAGCCAAAGAAAAGTGTGTAGGGATGGAGGGAAGGGATATGGGCTTCTTTTTCAAAGTGGGGCAGGAGTGATCAATCTAGAAAAGAGAAAACAGAAGTGGACAACAGGTAGTGATGGTAAATGTAAGGTATGTAGAGAAGAGGCAGATGAGACAGTGGATCATTGGCTGTTGTGGTGTGATGCATATAGAGAGATAAGAGAATTTTTCAGAAAGTGGCACAGGGAAGACTATAATAACAAGGGTCTAGAAGAGGTTCAGTGTTTAGAGGAAGGGAAACGTGTAGCATGGGTTTAAGGTTTGAGGGGTGGCTTTCTGGGAGGCGGGAAAGGCACTAAAACTGTACAGGACTACCTGGCAGGGTGCTGGGAGAAAAGAAATGAATTGATAGGGCTTGATAGCGACAGAATTTCAGAGTGCAGGGAGGAGAGGGAATGGTGGTAGCCCTTATTAGGGTTCCCATAGGGTCCTCATGGGAAATGCCTGAACCTTAGAGGGGCGGGGATAGGGTGTATGAGGGAAGTTTTTTTTTGGGGGGGGGAGGAGGGGAGGGGGACTACAAGCGATGAGTGTTGGGGGATACGGCCCACCACAGCTGTCAGAGAGTGTGTGGTGGACACTTTGCCTCGCCTCTGGTCCTGGAAAACATGACAGCACGAGCTGATTAGGATAACCATGGTTTCCTCCATCTCATCTATTTCAGACTTTTGTTTTTCCAAAATGTATAGGCCTAACCACCCAAAATACAAATTTCATTATTTCTGCCAAAAATAAAAAGACCTAGTAGGCCTATCACTTTTTAGTTCTCCCGACTTGTTAGTCAGCTAAGTTTACAGCAAAAGAAGAAAGTAGGCCTACATCGTTTTTGTGATATTTATGAATATGGACCATTATAAAGACACTCTACCTCCACTATATTTTGATGAGCTACTTTCTTCCTCCCTCTCTTCTTTGTTTTTTTTTTGTTCTTTGCCTCTTTCTCTTCTCCATGCTATGTGTGTTTATTTTATTTTATTACTTTTTTTTTTTTTTGATAATGATTAATTTCTAGCGCCTTTGTGCATTAAACTAAAAGAGTATTTACAATTGTATAGTAAATAAATAGGAGAAGTGACGCTTGGCTTTCTTGGCCTTCCCTCTCTGTTTGGGTCGGTACGGTACTTACCAAGCCTCCTATTTTACTCATTATCCATCCTATGTGGTATTTACAAAAGCTACACTTTTATGGTGGGTCCTCGGCCTCCCCTCCTGTATCTGGTACAGGGGTTTGGTCAAGTACTACCTCCATAGATTTTTGGGCTCATTTTTATGTTTATTTCCACATATATAAAGCAGGCTTGAAGTAACATAAATATTTGAAGTATGTGTGTGTTCCCAGGCCCTTCTTCCTGCCCCTTGCAGGGTTGGGTACGGTACCAGCACCTCTTCAGGCATGTATCAACACCTGATGGAAATAATCTTGTATTACTGTCGTTCCTCTGGCCTTCAGATGTAGGTAGTCCGTGGGGGTATACAGTTCCCATTTGGGCTCATACCCCCCAATGGAAGGCTTGTTGTGTTACTGTATTTTAAGATTCTCCCTTTGCAGATTTTTTTAAGGCTTTGGTTCACTTTCTTAACTCCCCCCCCCCCCCCCCCCCCGGCTAGAGCTACAGTGTTTGCCAAAATAATTCGTCCCTCCGTTTGATCTCTTTCTTTCCAAAATTCAAACAACTTCTCAATCTTGTTAATTTTTCCATTGTAGTTTAGATTATGCAGCAAGTATTCATTATTACTGAACCAAATAACTAGCACTTTCAACCTGTTCACACTGGACAATTGTACAAAGGTTGTCACCAAGTACACAAACTCCAAGTGAAAGATTCATACGGCTAGCAGCAAAACCCCCCAAGGTTCACTATATCCCAAAAGAGCTGGTCAGATATTATTGGTACATTTTTTAATTATGTGAAAAAACAAAAACAAAAAAACCATACACAACAAACAAGTGTTGATATGGACTGTTCCATCATTTAGTACATTAATCGAGTGTTAAAATGGGGCACCTTTTTCATATTATTATTATTATTGGAATATTTCACTTGAAATACAAAAGGGGAATGTATGTTCAGTGCAAGCAGCAGAGCTGCAAATATGGATGAGAACAAAATTGCAATCGTACATTTGCTAATGATAATGAAACCGGTTTTTACATGCAAGCCCTGGCCTCTGTGTATTATGCTTATTTCCTTCAGAAGTTTCCCATTTTTTTTCTCTCTTTTTTTTTTTTGAAATAGAACGATCTTGCATGTACGAAAACAATTAGCTAGTTAATTTCAGGATACACTATAATGTATAGAAACTGTCTCTTTACGTAGGTGGCCTTTATTGACGGTGATTGTGACATGGCAGATGTGCCATGAATATTATTAATCACATAATAGCATGTAATGTAATAAGCCATTTTTATCAAATTGATGGACAACCAGATTAAAGAAGTCTCTATTCAGAGGGCACCATGTGTGAAGAGAACTCATGCGATACTTCTTATAATTCAATTGTTCATGAAGGCTTCTTTTAGGTCATTTTCTCTTTAAGTATGGCTAATTTGCAATTCAAATTGTGAGCCCATTATTGCAATTTTTCTATAAGTATTTGATATGCAAAAAGTCCATTCAACGTTATTTTTGTTCATGATAGAAATGTTGCTATAACCATATTCCTCTTAGCTGACTAGATTTGATTGATTATACACCATGTTACTCAAAACATGTGTTTGGGTCCTCAAGGTGCTGTATCGCATTACAAACTTCTACAAATAGTATGGTGCTGTAATTTGCTTTTGTGTTGTAACTTTAACCCTTAAAGTGCTAATCACTGCTATAGTTGCTTTCTCATTACCATTAAACATATAATGGTTAAAAGAGTCAAATTCCTCATAAAGATACCTTTCATTCAAATACCAGCAGGCCTTGTCTGAAGCAAAAAGTAGTCTTAGTCAACAGCTTTCCTTGGGACACTTTGCGCGCAAAGTGTCCCGAGGAAAGCTGTTGACTCAATCTTAAATCAGCACTTTAAAGGTTAAAAGTATGTTTTAAGAGCTCAAATAGTACTGCTTTCAATTGGACATATTTCATATGATCTGCAAAAACATTTAAATAGAATGTTAAGAATGGACATCAGGAACAATATGTCATGAAATTGTGAAAAATTACGAAAACAAATTTTGGATACCTTTATCATGCATGTGTATCTGTGTTATGCTAATTGTTAGTATGAAGGTAACAATCGACAACAAGAAACTGGATACTTTGTCCTGCTAACATGCTATAGCTTGCTTGTCAGTTTAAGCAGTTAGACTATATTTTACATGTTCACAGATAGTACTACTGTATCAGGCATACATAAAAGCCCTGGCCTAGACACCAAACCATGTTTCTACTATATTTCTTCAAGATTCATATGCAAATTTTATTAGACCAGCTTCAAATGGCTGCCATCTTTAATTTCTGTATTTTGACCAAGTCCAAACATTCTTTTAACACCTTGTACCAGCCATGCCCAAAAAACCCATAACAGATACCAAAATCATACATGTACTGTGTTTGTTTCAAAAGTTATAGGTAGTTTTTGATATGGGACACGAATGGTGGTGGCCATTTTGGAAAAGGGCCAATTCAAGAGTGTTCCACCACTGTGATTTTTCATGACTTTTAATATGTTGGTATATTCTGTATTCGGCACTGAATACAACCAGTTTGGTCTCTATTGCAATTAGTGGCGGGTCTATCCTCATATTTCCTGGACTATTATGTTTGTGTATTACGGTTCAGCAATGCATGTCATATTGGTTTACTGAAGCATGCCATTCATATTGGCTTTTGGCAAATTTCACCGTGTCAGCAATGAAGCAAACTGTCACCTGATACACAAAAATAAAGGTAATCATGTGCACATATATAACAATAAATGAACTGCAATTTACCTAGCAATAGTATTTCAACCCATACATGCATGAACAAGCATTCATTCTTTCTTTCTTTCTTTCTTTCTTTCTTTCTTTCTTTCTTTCTTTCTTTCTTTCTTTCTTTCTTTCTTTCTTTCTTTCTTTCTTTCTTTCTTTCTTTCTTTCTTTCTTTCTTTCTTTCTTTCTTTCTTTCTTTCTTTCTTTCTTTCTTTCTTTCTTTCTTTCTTTCTTTCTTTCTTTCTTTCACCGGCAAATTTGTCCGACATTTCATTTGAAAAGTATTACACGTAGAAACTCCAAACTTGGCACAATTATACTTCTATGGATAAAGTCTGGCCTTTTAAAATGAGAGATCATGCTTTTCAAAATTATGCAAATGAGGGCTAATTAAAGTTTTAAATCTTCAATATCTTATATACTATAGTAGATGTGGTTCCGAGTGTATAGGAGTTCGATCATAGCAAGGTAAAGGTCATCTCAAATGTCAAGGTCATGTCGAGGTCAAAGGTCATGTCAAGGTCAAAGGTCAATTTTAAGCCAAAATGTTATTTTTGAGGTCAAGGTTCACTTCAGGTAGAGGTCATCTCAAGGTCAAAGGCCACTTTTGATGGTGGCTTTCTTCTAGCCATAACGTGGTCAATTTTTATCCAATTTTCATCATGTTAGGCTCAAATTGTAGCTATTGTAACCTTGCACATTTTGAAACTTACATGTGACCTCTAAAGATCAAAGGTCAAGGTCATTTGGACCTTTGAAAGTTTCATCCAGTCAAAACTTGGCCAATTTCCATCCAATTCTAATCATTTTGGACTCAAATTGTAGGTATTGCAACACTGCACATTTTTATAAGAACATATAACCTCAAAAGGGCAAAGGTCAAAGTCATTTGGCCCTTTGAAAGTTTCATCTTGCCATAACTTGGTCAATTTTCATCTGATTTGGTTCATGTTGGGCTTAAATTGTGGGTATTGTAACACTTTACATTTTTTTGCAATTTACATGTGACCTGTAAAGGTCGAAGGTCAAGGTCATTTGGACTTGAAAATTTTTAACCAGCCATAAGCTTAATGGACGTGAAGTACCAAAGGACAAAAGTTGTAGCCCCTAATATTCACAACCTTTGAAGGCACACAGACAGATTTGCTTTGAAGCAAATCTTCTTTTCTAGTTTTTCAAGTTGAGTTTATGTGATTAGCACATCCTTGCAGTTATCATATGGCAAAGTAAAATAGATATAACACTACAGCAATTTAAACTAAACTTATTAAGCATTAGCTTTAATCATCACCATTTACATCCAGATGGAATAAATGAAGGTGCAAATGGTTCATATGGGTAATAAAATTGATATACAATCATAATAACTGAAAAAAGGAAGAGACAGAAAGAAAAAAAGACACAAAGGACCCTTGCATTACATTTAAGAAATTCCCTCCTGGGGGGAGGGGGCATTATGTTTTCAGTTTGTCCATAGCGCGATATCATGCCCCTTTCAATCTTACAGGCATGGTGACCTCACAAAAATAGGTCAGGTCACTGATATTATATAACATTCTAGTTTTGGACATGGTCTATACATCCTATAAATTTGGCAAGTCTAATCAAATTCCTTTTCCAGATATGGAACTTTATATCTTGAAAAACATTTTGGCTCATATGTTTTCCGTCAAATTATAGGTGGTACCACAAGTATCCTTAGTAACTTAGACTCTACCCCCCCCCCCCCACAATCCCACAAATTCTGTCAATATTCCCCAAAAATTAAAAGGTGCTACAGCGTTCACAAGATTTTCACATTTTGACCCTAATATTGCATATTGTAGGTGGTACCACCACTATTGAAAGGGACCTAGATTTTCATACACCCTATAAGTCCTGAAAGTTATATTGGGCTAACTTTAAAACTGTGGACCGTATCGTGTTAACTAGCAAAAGGTACGGACAGACAGACAGTCAATCATGCAAACTAACAAAAGTTTACAGACAGACAGACATAATGGGTCGCATAATCTCCTTTGGTCAGCAGAGCTAAACATTAGCCAATTCAATGCACAAAATTACAAGAAACTGGTCATCGTACCATGTGTCACATTTATTTCCAGAAATGCCATTGGCAGGAGCTTCATTTCTACACGCATTGGTTATTGGTTGGACTGGCCTGTGAATGTGTGGCAACACATGTAAACAAATACACATGGATGGGTTGTGTATTTCTGGTATAATGAACGCAGTCTAAATGCCCTGTATAGAAGATTTCTATACCAAATGTAAATATTGTATCATTACTGTTATTAGTATGTGTGCATGTATCTGTTGTATGCATGTGCAGCATCCCATTACAAAGAACCAATCTTCACTGCTAAGCTACCTTATACACAGAAATTGTATAAAGATGTTTTTGTGAACGGCTGGGACTTGAACCAGCAACCTTGGGCACCAATCACCTTGCAGAAAATGGGAAAAGCACATACCAACTGCACCAAACCCCTATTCCTAAAAAGAACTGTTCAATGGAAGCAGGTCTGCATGAATGTCATAATCCACATGGCCCAGTTCATCGTATTTATTCCAGTACAAATGAAGTGCTTTGTTTGGAGTTGTCCCAGACCAAAATATATGTTTTTTGTGACCATGGAATGACCAGGTCTGGCACCAATCACCCAGCCAAAAATGGGAAAACTACATTGCAACTGCACCGAATCCCCATTTTGAGTCATTAGTCTGTCAAACTAAATCCCTCTAGTTGTTTGCCTGCCTGCTCGCTTGATCACCCAAGTGCCTGGGTGATCAGGAGTGCAGGCAGGCAAACATCGAGGGAGATTTGGTTTAGACAGATTAATGAAGAGGGTTATTCTATTTTTATCCCCTACGGTCCACTAAAAAGAAAAAAAACCAAAACAATTTATATCACTTGTAATATTATATTTCACCACATTAAAAGTAAGGAATAGGTTCTGTCTACCTTCATGTAGGGATGGGGTGTGTGAAGTTGAATGTTAAACAGAACTTGCATGCAAAACTTGCCCAATGGTTTCCTTTTCCTTTTTTTTATGTGTGGACACATAGTAAGAAACAAACAACTTTGCCCTCAATGAAATTACCAAACAATATTTAAGAAGTAATGGTTGTTATACCATATTCATCCTAATAGTAACACATGCCCTAATAGAAGCATGCCCCCCCCCCTTCAATCCCAAGTGGTCTGGATTCAAAATCAAGATTTTTCCTGTAATTTAGCAAAGATGATACCTCCAAATGAAAAACTAAATGTCACCGCAGTATAGTACTGTTCATTTAACGCCTAAATGAACTGTGCAGCCTTCAATCAAGAAAAGTAGTTGTTCCATAGTCCTGCCAAAACACTGCAAGATCTGGCAAATCTTTGCATTGGCACGGCGTGCTACTATTAGGATGAATATGGTTCAGCAGGTGACCTGTTACCACAGGTAAAGTTTACAAAGAAATTGACTCCTATGTCTGAGCCTAGTGACCATAAAAAGCAATACGGCTGGTCACGGCAGTGGTTGCATACAGCAGGTACCACTGTACAAGGTAAAGCCAAGCAGCTGCCATCATATAAAAGGCATGTCTGGGAATTTCAGGCTGCAAAACATGCTTGATGGTTTTCTGCTGATGACCTGTTTATAAATTTGGCTATTGAAGCCTAGGACTTTCAAAATTTGGCTTCAATATGATAATATGTTAATTAATTTATAGTTTTAGACTTAGACAGTGACTGGAACAGCTATGGAGCATAGAGAGATTGAATTGTGGTACTTTTTTGTGTTGACAACTACAGTATAGGGAAGATGTGGCACTGTTGCTCCTGTTTGCATAATATTTGCTTGTGTTTTGGGATAAATAAAATTACAATTTTTTATTTTCCAGCAAGATAAAATATTCATTCCACATTCAAGTAACACAAAATGAAGGTTCTTTCGGAGTGCATAGTTTCATAAGCAATTGTGCGTACCTTGACATCTACAATCCACAACCCCAGCATATTTACTTTCCCCATGAGTTAGCATGTATTTTTTTTTTTTTTTATTACAAGGAAGAAATTAAAAGATTACAGTGATTTCATCAGTCAGCAATGTCTGGTGATAAACTTTTCTTCTCAGTATGCACGAATCATCTATTTTTCCCCTTTTGCACCTTTAATTGGCTCCTCTATGACAAAACCAAATGTATATTTTGACTTCATCAATGGGTTCTTTTTCTTCCTAAGTTCCATGAACTTTTGCACAAAGTTCTTTTACAATTTACATTTTGACTTCATCAATGGTCTCTTTTTCCCTAAGTTCCATGAACTTTTGGACAAAGTTCTTTTACTATCCCATCTAGTTGATTTGTGAATGCTTCAAAAGAAAATTTACTTATGACTCTATCATGACCAGCCTGACCTAGGGAATTCTTCAATTCATCATCATCCAAAAATTTGGCCATGGCATTAGAAAAACTCTCTGGAGTTGAGTCACAAAGAAACCCTGTTTCTCCATCTGCAATGGTCTCTAAAGGTCCTCCACTATTTACAGCTATGACTGGGCATTTCATGTACATGGCTTCCACTGGCACAATGCCAAAGTGTTCTCTGTCTGGTGTGTACAACAGACAAGTTGCACTGTCAAGCAGAGTTCTTTTCTGACCATCGCTGATAGATCGGAGATAGGTAATATCATCTTGAAGTTGTAGCTGGTGCGCCAGATGACACAGTTCTAAGTAGTGTTCTTTGTTCTCCATGACACGCTCATCATAGCCTCCTGCCATTACCAGGTGAACACCTTTCTTGCTGAACTTTGCAGCCTTTTCTTTCAGTTTCCCTGAAAATAAATTTATTTGAACTTATGCTTCAATTATCTGTGAAGTAATTCTGTCTTGAAGTGAAATACAATTCCCAAATGTAAAAATCAAAGTGGAATTTCTGGCTTTGAAAACAGAATGTCTTGGCCTTAGTGAGTTATCTTTTTAAAGTATGTAAACATTTTTATACTCTCTAAATTCAAGAACCTGTTTTTATTTTATTATATATTGTGTCAAATTCCACACTTAGTATTCTGTAAGAATTCACAAAACTGAAGCTGCTCTACATGTGTATCTATGTTCTACCACATTTACATGGTGCCTGAATAGCAATTGAAGTGATACATATCTCACCTAATGCTTTTATTGCTAATGCAAGATTCTTCTTCCTTTCATACCGGTTGATGGACAGGAAGACTGTTTGTGCATGCCTTGGGATCATATGTTCATCTGGAAGGTCTATGGTTTGGTTAAAGGCACGGAAATCAGGGATAGGATACAGAACGTCTGGGTTAACATGGCCAAGGGACTTGAAGGTTTGTTTGAAGATAGCCGCTGTAAAACACCAATAAAATAAAAATAAAATGGTAAATATCTTGCATACATGTGTCTGGATGAGAAGTAACCAACAGGTTTAATAAATGCTAGGTCACACTAAGTTTGATCACTTCTAGTGTACTAAAATATAAGATTTTGCATTACTTTATATTGGATCTCCACTAAGTATTATTCTGACCAGGTAGGGGTTAAAGAAAATGTCACAATTTAATTTCACATTAGCTCACACAAATTAAGGTATAAATCAATGACTCAAACAAAAAATGGAAGTTCCTTATTTACTGTCAAATATGCCACAAGCCCATTAGCCTTTCACAAACATAGGTGGAATTTGGCCGGAGAAATATCCTGTTTGGATATCTTAAACTGATTTCACCCATCTTCACAGGTTGCATACTGAAAAGAAGCGGACAGTTCATCTTTGCAGGTGCAACATAGTATTGGTAACAAATTATTGTAAATTCTCTAATTGAAGCCACGGCTTGTACTAGAATACATTTGTTAATTTTCCAAGTTGAAGATGACGAAGTCAGGGTGCGCCTTCTAATAGAGAGTTTTCCCTGCCCCATGACCTGATGAGCTTGTATGCCAGCTTCATGAGTAGCCATACTAAGAACACATAACATCATATGGTCAAGTAATAATATAAGGGTTGCATTTTTAACACACACTTTTTATTGAAAAACATACCACAGACATTTAAAGAAGGTAATAACATGCTTCTGTAATATTGATAAAATGACATATAAAACATGTAGCAATGAAGGAAAGGAAAAAATTAGAATGGTCATAAAGAGTGCATAATTTGTGTGAGTGGTACACATGAAACTCAGGTGGGAACTTTTCATTTTGATTACTTCAACTTAGCAGCCTGAACTTGGGGTGTGTCTTCTATTGGGGTTTTTCTGCTGAACAAAATGACAGAGATTACAACCTTGTACTTTTTGTAGTTGTCCTGAAGTCGGGGTGCGTCTCCTAATAAGAGAATTTATGGTAATATACTGTTGACTGTCGGTACAGGTAATTTCACAAGAAGTCATAAATATATGGTGATATGCCTTTTCGAAATTGCACAGCTCTGTTCAATAACAGTACTAATATTGAATTTTTCTTTTTCACATTGTTGCTCAGAGTTTGGATGTCCTAGATTGCCCACATGCATGTTTGAAATCAACCTCATTGCACAGCACATAAATATTTGGAAATTGTACTTGCTTTATTTCAATGTTAAAACCTGTTAAACTGAAGGATTAAATAAAGATGTGGGTGGGGGTAAACGGTGGTCATTCAGTATAATCTGAATACAACTGTACTAGTGACTACATTAAATATGTTGATCATGATTATTAAAAATAAAAATAGATACTAATAAAGTGTTTTAAGACTGTCCAAAACTTGGGTTCTTGCAGAGATAAGGTCTTTGTTATTTCATAATCCGTTCTGGCATTCAGAAGCATCCATGGGTGACACTGACCAAACTTTCCTACATAAATTCCAGGAATGAGCCTGAGAGCACAATCAAATGGGTGTGTGACAGTTCGTCAAATACCACCTGTTCTAATCACCTTCCTGTCGATGTATAAATTTGCCGACCAGACAGCCTGTCTAATGTAACTTCTGCTGAGTGCACATTAGGACGAATGCAATTCTGCCTTTCGATCACTTTGTCTAACTTGAGCTTTATTTGTCTAAAACTATTCGAAAGAAAGGGTTTACATCAGACATTCCTTGATTAACAATAGCTGATGCGGCCTCCGTTGAATATTTTGCCTTGGTTTTCATTTTCGAAAGGGTAATATGTACCCTGGCCTCCCCCTCATCGGTTAAATGATTATAGTCTTTCAATTTTAATATCGCCAAATCCATTTGTGATATGGCACGGCCTGAACCAGTGGGACCTTTACATCACCAATAGACTTTTTCACCCTTTTTTGGGTCCCTAGTGTCCCGTGATGTCCTTTGAAATATAACTTAAGACTGTCACAGGCGCTGGGGTAGGTTGTGCCATGGCCAATTGCCCCTCCACCCACTCCATTCTCTTCGTCAGTAGACATGATGAATGTGAAAACCAAAGCAAAATCTTCCCCTTTTTATTACCAAATGAAACAATGAAAGGAAATGAAAAATGGGACTGAGCGGAAGCAAGTTTGTTTTTCAGTAGCCTGAGCTGTCGATGAAAGAGCATATGAGATTATGACCAAACTGTGAAAAGTCAAAATGGTATTTGATTTATGGGTGGTTAGAAGCAAAAGCCATTAGGGAAGGGGGGTAAGGAGGGGGGGGGGGTTCACTACGCTGGTACAGGTAATTATTTTTCTGGAGTACGCAGTACGGAATATAAAAATCTTTCAAAATTTTGGATAGTACGAAGACGAAGTACGTAAAATACTTCCAGTACGCCAGACCGGGAAACCCCTTACCCACCCCCATTAGGCAGAATATGCAATAAGCAGGATAGTAGTTTGACTGACTGGTGTCAGACGAACTACCGTGCACCACAATCCTAGAATGGAAGAAGACAATCAAACCTGTAAATTTGCTGTTGACGAGTACCGAGTGCGCCATGCCAGTGGTCTTCTCTTCCAGCCAGTCTATTGGAGCCCGGTACAAAGACTTGAGTAAATTATGCCTTTTAGTCAACAACATATCTGGGAAATGGCAGTAAAACAATACTTTGGCACGACTTAGTCTGAGTACTGGAATGCACGCGGAAATCTGGTCACAGAATATTAAATCAAACTGAATGGAACTGAAGACGACCAAATAAACTGCTGCATAAATCATTCTTATGTAGGCAAACAACGCATAGAACCGCCCTAAGATACTTCTGGGCAGCCAGTCACCAACTGCTGTGACTTTGAGAGTTCCATCTTTGGTCTCTACGAAACAGTGGGCCGGATCGTGATGGGCCGTCACAAATTCTACCGTATGGTTTTGAGACTTCAATGCCAGTGCCGCATCGATGACGGCTCTTTCGGCTCCGCCTATCCCCAAGTCAGGATGAAGAAATACCACTTTCACCATACTCGTGAGATGATGCAGCTGATACGCTAAGTCCGTTTTTTTTAAGCAAAATACAGACAAGGATGAAACATTTTGGCTATGAAGAACTGATGCATCTGGCAATCATCCACCTGTCGTGTGCTTGTTGAATCAGCCGGAATTAGCTACTTTTAGCCTCCAATATGGAAGAGTACTCAGTGACATCTTGAAACTGGAAACTTTACATCATAGGTGGCGCGAGCTGCTAGAGTGTCCCAATGAAACGCCGGTTTTTCTCAAAATCAATACTGAGCCTAATAATAATAATGAAAATAATAATAATAATAATAATAATAATAATAATAATGATAATAATAATAATGATGATGATGATGATGATGATGATAATAATAATGATGATAATGATAATGATAATAATAATGATAATAATAATGATGATGATGATGATGATGATGATAACGACAACAAGAAGAAGATGGACGGGTGTATAAATAAGTAAACAAATAAATAAATAAATAAGTAAATAGATAGATAAATGAATGGATGAATGAATGAATAAATAAATAAATAAATAAATAAATAAATAAATAAATAATTAATTAAATAAATAAATAAATAAACAGTCATATGTTTCATTATTCAGACCATTTAATAGCTGTACCCTGGAATAATATTTATCTAGTCACTGTTTGTACCACGCTGGGGTTGATAGAATTCCATAGTATGCAAAATGTCATTTTATACATTCTTATGAAATACCATTTAAGAGCCATGATGAACTTCAAAGAAACAAAAGCTGATAATTGAAAGTTAAAACACACATCTACACAAGGAGTTTCATAATAACATGGATTAACATGTTGATTTTCTGTTATAGTTTGTACAAAATGAGCCATGACAGATTCACATACTGAATAGATTCCATGTTCTGCCTCAATCTATCATTAACAAAAATAAAACTGGATGCATTAAAGCTGCTACAGCAATATCATTGCGCCGAATGGACACGACCATGAAAAACTAGAAAAAAAAAGGTTTGCTTCACGGCAAATCTGTCTGGGTGCCTTCACAATGAGAACAGTTTGAAATGCTATACTTTGCCATTGAGAACAGTTTGAAATGCTATACTTTGCCATTGTTCAACATAATCTAAGTTTCGTGTATCAGCCTAATTTTTATAAATTAAAATCCTCACCTTTGGTTCTTTGTTCATTGGATATGGCCATGTCACACACTTAAAAAGTGAAATTTTAGTGAAAATACTATCTAAAATAGTTTTGAAGCTATTCAAACATTTTAATTTTGTGTATTTGCCTAATTTGTATGAATTAAAAGCCTAGAACTTTGGCTTATGGGTCATTGGATGGGGCTATGCTATAAACCCATAAATTAAATTAGGAATGGCACCTCTATCTATAATAGTTTTGAAGGTGTTCGAGATTTACATTATGCATATTCACTTAATTTGCATAAATTTAAGTTCTACAACTTTGGTTCATGGTTCATTGGATGCGGCTTTGCCACAAACCTATAAATTAAAGTTGGAATGGCATCTCAGTGTATGATGGTTTTGGAGATATTCAACTTTTAAATTTTTCAAAGACCCTTATTAGCAATATTTGAAATTCTACAACTTGTATAGTGTCCATTATATTGGCATGTGTCATGAACCTATATATAAACATTTTTCTGAGTCTATCTGCAACAGTTTGGAAGATATGGAGCTTTTAAAATGTTACTTGCCCCTAATTTGCACAATTTTGCACATAATGACCATTCCAAATGAGATGCACAATTTCAATGGTTAGGTCAGTCACCATGGCAAGTTTGGTAGTTTTCGGAAAAATAATGTCTAAGAAGAATTCCGGACAGACCTGGTCGTGTAAGAAGAATTCCGGACAGACCTGGTCATGAAGAAAGAAGAGAGAGAGAGAGAGAGAGAGAGAGAGAGAGAGAGAGAGAGAGAGAGAGAGAGAGAGAGAGAGAGAGAGAGAGAGAGAGAGAGAGAGAGAGAGAGAAAGAGAGAGAGAGAGAGAGAGAGATTACTCATACACTAAAACCTCTCAACAGTGGGCACCCTTGGGACCAGAGAAAAGGGCCCACTCCTGAGAGGGTCAGCCCTTCTGGACAGTATAGATGAGTATATGTCCGTGTGTATGTACACTATTCATACATGCACATACACATGTACAGTGTATACATATTATAATTCAGGGGATGTGTATACGTGCAATACAAAACTGTCTTTGTTCCTTTATCACATAAACAAATCTTAACAGATGCTGTCACAAACTACATTTACATGTACATGTACCTGGGAACTGAGACATGAACTATACCATCGACGTACTATACGTCTCATATAATAGATCCATTACTATACTGACTCAGTATTGGCTATGAAGAACAGGCTTCATTTCACTGGTGACAAGAAAACAAAGACATGAAAGTGTCCACTGAGATGACACCAATCCACACACTGTTTCAAAATTCACAAAGTTGTGAAAACAGTCATTGAGGACTGGAAGACAATACTTTGATGGGTCTTGCCAACTAAGCACTGTGTGTAGTATATTTTTAACAGAGGGTACTAGTACCCTCAGGCTTGTTCTGCCTAGAAGTCCGATGCCTGTGATCCTTTGGGATTGATAAGCCCAGCAGACCCAAAGCTTCAGGCAAAAACAGACTAGCTAGGACACTAGTCTCAGTCATGGTGCATTGACAGCTCTGTCCAGAACTAGATGGAACACGGAGTAGACATGTTGAGAAAATCAGACAGAAGGTGAATAGAGCAAAAGGTATGATAAAGGTCACAGCAGGGAACAGCTTCAATAGATCATTCACAGGAAGGGTGCTGTGGGAACGTGTAGCCATACCTGGGATGTTTTATGGGGTAGATGTAATAGCCATTAGTGAAAAGGATATTGAATGGATGGAGAAGGCACCGAGGAAGATGGGGAAATGGGTGCTTGGGGCACCACCGTGTGTAGCAACAGAGGCAGTGTTGGGAAAGTTGGGATGGTTACCAATAAGAGATAGAATAGCTAAGGCTAGGGCTAGGCTATTGGGGTTATTTGCAACAGGTGAATGAAGAAAGATGGTGTAGGAAGGTGTACATTAAGGCTGTTAGTGAAAAGACCAAATGGGTTCAAGAAATAGACAAATTAGCTGAGAAATATGAGTTGAAAGGGCCAGATGAGATTGAAGTGGCATGGAAATCATATATGGGAAAGGTGATTCAAGAGAAACATGTGGAGCAGTGGAAAAGAGGGGTTGAGGGAAAAAGCACACTGAAAGCATAAAGAGCTGTAGACAAGCCAGTGAAGACTAAATGTTGGGATGGTGGCAAGGGTTCTAGACTGTTATTTCAGGGCAGAGCAGGAGTGATCAATCTGGAGAAGAGGAAACAGAAGTGGACGAATGGGAGTGATGGGAAGTGCAGGGTGTGTAGGGAGGATGTGGATGAGACCATTGATCAAAAGATGACATGGTGTACAGGTTATAGAGCGCTTAGAGACCAGCTGTTTGTACAATGGAGAACAAGAGATGGGCAGTGTAAAAGCTTAGAGCAAGTAAGGGACATGGCAGAGAATGATAGGTTAGCATGGATACTAGGATTGAACAGCGATTTTCCAGGAACTAGAGTTGGTTTAGAGTCAGTAAAAGGCTTCTTGGTGCAGTGCTGGGAGAGTAGGAATAATATCTTAGGATTAGTCACGGAAGAGAATAGAGGGCAAACTTAGCAAGGGAAGGGAGAAGGTGGCCCTTATTGGGGCTCCCATGACCCTGCCAGGTGGTATCATCAGCAGGGGCTGTGGGCATGCCGAGCGCAAAGTTGCGACAGTGGGATAGGGCTCCTTTTTTTTTTTTTTTTTTCTTTTCGTACTAAAGGCCACCGGACTAGCTACTAAGCTAGTCAGGACCGCGGCAGATAAGCGGAGAGCCACAGAA
The DNA here is from genome assembly GCA_964020975.1 of Hermodice carunculata. Lineage (NCBI taxonomy): Eukaryota > Metazoa > Annelida > Polychaeta > Eunicida > Amphinomidae > Hermodice > Hermodice carunculata. Next base: position 70,365,364 of record OZ026630.1, on the reverse strand, counting down.
TATTATTTATTATGTTCTTCCATGAACAGAAAGAGATTCTCTGTATTTTATTGAGAACCTTATTACACAGTTGTTGGGAGTTCCCCCCCCCCTTTTTCCCATCGCATTTGCCACAAGACCCAAACCTTCCAAATCATACATGCATGGCTAGAAGGCTGCCTATGAGATAGGTTCAAGCTAATTTATTAGGAATGTAAAATGGTTACCTAGCACCATGGGGGCTTGTAACAAGTGGTACAGCAGAAGCCCTTTATGTGGATTGTTGAAAAATTCAGTGAATTTAGCGTACATTAAATTCTACACCTTTTGTTTGCATGCTATTGGATTTGCCAGATGTCTCAAACCTATATGCGTAATTAGAACTTTGTGTCTATCTATAACAGTTTTGAATATATAAAGCTTTTAAAACTCTACTTGCCCCTAATTTCCAAAATATATTTAAACATCAAGACTGTTCTAAACCAGGTGCTTAATTTCACTGGTAGATCAGTCCTTATGGCAAGTTTGATGGTTTTCGGACTAATAGTGTCCGAGAAAAACTCTG